>NMUG010003021.1:0-15260 GCA_002855965.1 Monotropa hypopitys
ATTATTCCTTTAATCCAAACTAAATTAAATTATAAATTACTAAATTTGCCGGAACTTCGAATTGAGGGATTTGATGATTTCTGCATTTTTATATTTTTTGATTTAATCTCCCAAAAGTATAATAAGTAACTCAATAAATTGAATTATAAATTATTGTTTTGATCCAAACCAATCAGTTACTAAATTCATCGGTAGTACGAATCACGGGATTTAATGATTTTCGCATTTTTTATATTTTTGATTTAATCACCCAAAAGGATAATAAGTAACTCAATAAATTGAATTACAAATTATTCCTTTAATCCAAACCAACAAGTTACTAAATTTGTCGATGGTACAAATCATGTGATTATATGATTTTCGCATTTTTTATATTTTGATTTAGTCTCTCAAAAGTATAATAAGTAACTCAATAAATTAGATTATAAATTATTCCTTTGATCCAAACCAACCAATTACTAAATTCACCGGTGGGGGCAAGCCTGTTGGGGGCAGGTCCATCGCAGACTGGATAGGTTGGTAAGACCAACTGGAGGGCTACTGGACCAGCATGCAACTCAAGTCATTCGACATGGAAGTGCTAGCACCGGACCATTTGGTCAGGGTATAACAGGGGACAGTGGCCCAACTGAAAGGTGCCTTCGCCTAGCTAACACTAGCCTCTGGATTGGGTTCCAACGAAGCACTGGATCGATATGCTATCCGACGGCTATTACCGGATCTATGCACTCCGGATCAATTATGATCCCGCCTTGCTCAATATAGAAAGCTAAAGAGATCCCGGATATTGCGGCAAAATATCCGGGATGGTTACCGATAATTGCGTCGGATTGTGCACGCTGCGGGAAGGCTATAAATACAACTGTTGCAAAACTAAGTAAGTCCTGACTTCTTCTGGTTTCACAGAGCTGTTACACTGTTTCACTACTCTAAAAGCATATATCTGTCTTAGACATCAGAGGGCCTTTCCGGCGAACAGTGCCAGACAGTTCTAATATTTGTCTTTGGTTGCAAGAGCCATCATATTTTGTTCGCATTCGGATCCTTGATAAACAGGTTGGGTCGAGGGTCCATGAATCCATAATTGGCAACTCCACTGGGGACTAATAGCACCTACCACCTTTCTAATTTTCCACATTTAGTAACTCACGCCAATGGCTCCACCAACCGTTCCTGGACCAACCGGGTAGGGAAATCACACTCTAGAGGACCTTGTCCTACTCCCAATTGACGAAACACCTGCCGCAGCAATAGAGCACAACCGGAATACCAACGGTACAACACCTACTAGGCCGCTGAAGGATCAGGGTTACAGAGCCTTTATCCGGACCCTGAAAGACCAGACCAACCAGAAAAATGAGAAACTCCTCGCCATCCAGGAGGACGTGCTTCGTTTGAAAGAGGAGCTCTGAGCAAAGGAATCCTGAAGAGTGGGACGGTCTTAGGAAGACTGGGGCAGAAGAAGGTCATGTTCCTCGGATAAAAGGAAGGATCACATAAGGCACCACCCCGAGGAACGCAGACCGGAGACTCATCCCGATCATTCTGGGCGGAAAAGGATAAGGAAGGGGAAGGCTCTGGTTGGCCCAGATTATGACAAAACTCCACGGAATTCAGCACTATTATGCCTTGGTGGAAGTTCTGGACCAGTGGAATGTTCCACTGCGAGCTGGGAGCCAGACTGGGAAAGCAGTGGGATGACGACCCATGAAAGCTAGCTCGAGAGGCAGGAAAAGAAGCGCAAGGGGAAGGAAAACTATCGGGCCACCAAATAGTAGGTTTCGGTCTATTCCAGGTCCCATGCATTGGACAAAGGCATCTAGTCCAGGGATCTCTGGGACAAGCTGGATGCCAAGCGCGGAAATGACCAATCCAATGTTAGCCGAGCAGATTTGGTCCACGTACAACTTATATCTTTGCCATTTGTCCCGGCCGCCACGCAGATTTGCCATGCCAAAATTCAAGAAGTATGAGCCAACTTCTGATGCATATGTGCACCTGGTGCATTTCTGGAAAATGATGTCTATGTACATCATGTAGGATGAGCTCCTCTGCAAGGTCTTTCCTTCCAGCTTAGGGGACCTCGGGCTCATTTGGTTTGATAAACTGCCAGAGCAGTCCATCAGCTCATTCCGGGAGCTGTCTCAGGCCTTTTTGGCTCAATTTGTAACCAGTACCAAACAAAGGAAAGAAGTGGATGCCCTTCTCGTGCTCTGGATGGGAAAAGGAGAATCTCTACGGAAATATGCAGCTCAGTACTTGGAGGTCTACAACAAAATAGAAGGTTGTGCTCCGAGAACTGCAATCCTTTCGTTCAAAATGGGACTGGACCCACAGAGCATGCTCTTTTAGGATCTGATGCTTTACAGACTGGCGGATATGGACGATCTGATGTCTTGGATAAAAAAGCATTGCCGATTGGAAGAAGCACAGTATGAGCAGCTCAAGGTTGAGCCAAATGTCAATTCGAAGCCCGAATCAGGAGCGGGGGTATCCCGACAGGTTAACAACATCAAATCCAAAAAAAAGAGGGTCCCCAGCCTGATGAATTCCAGGCCAATGAAACGGTCTTCAAAATCCCCATCTACGAACTCCTCTGGAAGATAAAAAAAGTAGACTTCTTCAGTTTGCCTCCCAAGATTATGGTGCAACCCCAGTGAAAAATGCAGCAGTGAGATGCTCCTATCACTGAGACGGGGTGCAAGCAGGCAGGCTCCGGGAGTACATTGATAATGAGAAGACGGTCGACGGACTTCTACCACCTCAAGTCTGAGAGGACAATGAAGTTGTCTGGGTGATCAATGTTATTCACGGGGCCATGGACGAAGTGACGGAACGTCGGATCAGCGAGGAAATCCGGCAAGGTCAGTCTAGGAAGATGGTGATGAATGTTGGTACAACAACAAAATGACCCAGGGCAAAGCCGACCAAGAAATTCCAGATTACTTTCACGGATAAGGACTTAGAAAGAGTCCAGCTTTCGCATAGTGATGCCTTGGTCGTCAGCCTACGGTTTGGCAAAATCTTGGTTCGAAGGATTTTGATTGACCCGGGGAGCTCAGCAGATGTAATGTACTACCCGCTGTTCAAATAGCTCAGGCTTCCCCTGGATGATCTGGCCCCATCCGACGTACCGTTGGTCGGATTCAATTCATCTCCGGTCTGGTCACTTGGGAAGGTGAACCAGCCTATTACGGTAGGTAACAAGACGGTAAATATTGAGTTCACATTAGTTGATGTCCCAAGCCCGTATAATGCAATTTTGGGCTGGGGCTGGCTTCACTGGATAGAGGCAATCGCATCCACTTATCTCCAGGTGGTACGGTTCAATGGCCCTTACGGACATGAACACATCTATGGAGATCAGTTAGCATCCAAAAAGTGCTACATTGTAGCAATAAAAGGAAAATCAAACCCATCCCAGGTACACTGGGTCGAATCTCCTGATGCTATGGTGTTAGAAGATATTGGTACGGAAGCATCTGAGAAGGTTGTGGAAGACCTGAACCGTGTCCCGGTAGAAGAAGATAGTGAACGCTTCTTTCTTATTGGGTCGGCCATGTCGGAACAGAATCATAAGAACATGTTCTGGTTACTGAGTGCAAATATCAAAGTGTTCGTATGGACTGCCTACGAAATGCCAAGAGTGAGTCCAGAACTTATTTGTCACTGGCTCAATGTTGACCCAGCCTTTCGGCCTATTATGCAAAAGGCACACCGATCAGCAGCAATCCATACGGAAGCGATCATTGAAGAGGTAGATAGGCTTTTGGAAGCCCGAGCAATCCGGGAAAGTGCAATACCCTACATGGTTGGCGAACACTGTGGTGGTCAAAAAGAAGAATGGGAAGTTCCGAGTTTGTGTTGATTCCACAAACTTGAATGATGCCTGCCCGAAAGATCCATTCCCTCTTCCTAAGATTGACCAAGCTACTGTCGGTCATGACCATCTCAATTTCATGGATGCTTACCGGGGGTACCATTAGATTGCCATGTACCTCCCCGATACAGAAAAGACGACATTCATTTTACCCAGGGGTCTTTACTGCTACCAAGTCATGTCATTCGGGTTAAAGAATGCCAGAGCGACATACCAGAGAATGGTCACGTTCATGTTCCGGACCTATATTGGCCAGACCATGGAGGCATATATTGATGACATGGTGGTAAAAAGCAAAGTAGCCTAGAACCACCCTTTCAGCAAATCTTCAACGTACTGAAGGAATACCGACTCAATCTCAACGCCGAGAAATGCGCCTTTTGTGTGGGCTACAGAAGGTTTCTGGGACACCTAGTGACTCGGAGAGGAATCGAGGAAGATCCTAGCCAGATCGCGGCAATCCGGAACATACATAAGCCCCGGACTATCAAAGAAGTACAGAAGCTGATTAGGATGGTAGTAGCATTGAACCGGTTCATTAGTCGGTCCTCCGATAAGTGTCGGTCCTTCTTTGATCTGATCAAAAAATTAAGTAGGCGGAATTTCCAATGGATTGAAAGGTCAGGCCAAGCCTTGGCCGAACTAAAGCAATACTTGACCGAAGCACTGTTGCTCACCGCCCTACGAAAGCATGAGGAGATATTCCTCTATCTGGCCATCTCATGGCACTCGGTCAGTTTGGTACTGGTATGACAGGAAGGGCAGAACCATCTCCCGATATAATATTCCAGCAAAACCCTACTTGATGCTGAGACCCGGTATCTGCCCCTGGAAAAAATGGTATTGGCACTCATCTAGGCATCCCGGAAATTGCCCCTATTTCCAGGCCCATACCATCATAGTCCTAACGGAGCATCCTCTAAAGGTTGTGCTCCGGAAAGCTGATTAATCAAACTGAATTTCAAAATGGTCAGTGGTACTGGCCAACTTGTACATTCGGTATCAACCACGGACCGCTATCAAAGCTCAAGTGCTGACAGATTTTGTGGCAGAATTTTCACCCAAACCAGATGAAGATGATCCGGCAGGGTCCCGTAATAATCACCAAGTCCCTGAAGCAAACTAAGCTCCTTGGACCAACTCCGGATGGAAACTTTACGTGGATGGGGCATCAAATAATAGAGGATCCAAAGTTGGAATTGTGATCCGTTCTCTGGACGGAATAGTTTATGAACATGCAATTCACTTGGATTTCTCGGCCTCCAATAATGAGACCGAGTATAAAGCCCTGCTTGCAGGCTTACGGATGGCATTAGAGTTGGGAATCACGGATCTCACCCCTTACACAGATTCTCAACTTGTGGTCAATCAGATGACTAGGGAGTATGAGGCCCGGGATGACAGAATAGACCGGTACGTGTAGCAGGCCAGGGAACTGGCATGGAATTTTTTAAAATTCACCCTCCTACAAATAGGTAGGAAGGATAATGTACACGTTGATGTATTGACCAGACTGGCTTCGGTCCATGACTCAGAGCACCCTTGGAGCATCACTCTAGGGACACTTCAGCAACCCAACATTGATCTGACAGAAGAAAGATAAATCCTTAATATCAACCTGGGTCTGAGCTGGATGGACCCAATTGTGGCATTCTTAAAGGATGATGTCCTCCCGGCTGACAAGAGGCGAGCTCATCAAATTGAACACAAGGTAGTCTGGTACTGGCTCTCACCAGAACACAAACCTTACAAGTGATCCTTCTTTGGACCGTATCTCTTCTGTGTTCATCCTAGCATAGTCCAAACCATTCTGAATGAAATACATACCGGAAGTTGTGGATGCCATTCCAGAGGAAGATCATTGGTCCACCGGGCTATCACGCAAGGATATTACTGGTCAACAATGCATTTTGACACAAGGAATTTGGTCTGGAAATGCGAAAGTTGTTAGAGATTTGCTCCGGTCATTCATCAGTCGACCGTGGATCTCCATCTATTAACCAGTCCATGGCCCTTTGCTTAGTGGGGCCTGGACATCGTGTGCAACTCCCTACTGCTCCCCGAGGATTTAAATTCCTTATCACGGCTATAGACTATTTCACGAAGTGGGTGGAAGCAGAGCCACTCGTAACCATTAATGTGTCGGACGTCAAACGTTTCGTCTAGAGGAATACTGTGACCAGGTTTGGGGTTCCGTATGCTTTTGCGTCGGACAACGGAGCACAATTCATAGGGAATCTGTTCACAGACTTCTACACGGAGTACGGAATACAATTTTTCAATTCAACACCTTGTTCCCCACAGAGCAACGGTCAAGCCGAAGCATCCAACAAAACAGTCCAGTCCGGAATAAAGAAAAGACTAGTTACAGCAAGGGGAAGATGGGCCGAGCAACTATAACACATTATGTGGACTTACCAGACCACACCCAGAAGGCCAACTGACCAAACACCTTTCTCTTTAGCGTTTGGCATGGAAGCAGTCATTGCTTTGGAGCATAATGATCAAGCTATTGCAAAAGATCTGGATTTGGCGGAAGAATGAAGGGACGGTGCCCGTATCAAACTTGCAGCCTATCAACAAGGGTTGGCACAGTCGTACAATTGAACAGTCCGGGTACGGACATTCAATCCAGATAACTTGGTCCTACGGAGAGTAATAGGGGTAAACAAGATGCAAAAACTGGATCCTAACTGGGAGGGACCCTACCGAGTCACTAAAATCATCAGCCTAGGATCCTACCGACTCGAAGACCTAACCGGATGAAGAATTCCGAGGCCTTGGAACGCGAAGAACTTAAGGATGTATTACCATTGAAAGGGCTTTTTGTCCCGGCCACTGGGAAGAAATTTCTTCATTGTTTCCTTTATATTGTATTAAGGCAATTGCCTCGGTCATATATTGTGCATATCAATTTTGCCTTGTATTTTTTCAAGTGTTATGGTCCGACAGGACAACAAGGGTTTTTGCCCCGGCCACATTGACAGGTTATGTATTTTATGGTCCGGCATGACAGCAAGGGTTTTTGCCCCGGCCACATTGGTAGGTTATGTATTTTATGGTCCGACAGGATAGCAAGGGTTTTTGCCCCGACCACATTGGTAGGTTGTGCGTCTTATGGTCCAGTAGGACTACAAGGGCTTTTTCCCTGGCCGCATTGGCAGGTTGTGTATTTCATGGTCCGGTAGGACAGTAGGGGTATTGCCTCGGCCAACTACATGGCATGAAACATTACAAACAATTTGGACATGTCCGAAGTAAAATACTTCGCACAAATCCAAATGGGGCATACTCGTACTGAGGCATGCACATGCCAGAAGAAAATAAGAGCATCGGCAAACACACCCAAATCCAATTCATCATTCAGAGTTCAGAATTTACATCCCATCCCCAAAATTGCAAAAACAGTCTCAACAAGGAAGAACCCAAAAGCAGTCCAATACAAAACAGAGAAAATTCACATCCAAAAAATAAGGAAAACACGGGCATCCACGACGTACTACACCGGACTACTACAACAAAATTACACCCCAGCTAGAGGATCAGTCCCCGGAGCAGTTGATGTCGGGGGAAAGGGAGTACGCAAAGTGGAGTTAGCTGGGAAAAATGCAGCATCAAGACCTTGAAGGTATCCCTTCCGGAGGGCCACATTTACCTGCTTTTGATACTCATTCCCTTCCTTCTCAAAGACGGCTTTATATCCCACATCATTAGCCTCCTCCAGCTCAGTCTTGTACCTCTCTGCACCATCTGCCTGGGCCTTCTTCTCTGCCTCCAAGGCCTTAACTGCCTCATTCCTAGCCTGGGTGGCCTCCTTCACCTTATCTTGAAGAACTGCCTTCTCCGTCAGCACGGACTGCATGCCCTCTTCAGCTTTCTTTCGGAGCCTCACCTCTGAAACAAGAGCAGCCTCACAGGACACAGATTTTGACCAAGCTGCATACGTCCGCTGAATCCCCTACAATCCCGAAGAAGAATAGTTAGAAGAGATGATCCAAACAATGACGAACAAATGAAATCAATACCTGAAACATTACTGTCAGTCCGACAGAAAACAGTTCATCCTCGATCTTGAGAAGACTTTCTTCATCCCTAGACAGAATTATGGCGTGGACAAATGTTGGGGCCATCCCTGAGTAATGACCAAGTCAATATTGGTCACTGCTCGGTCGTTAAACGTGAAGTTCGGGCGCTAGAGAGGAGGGTATAAAGAGTTGTGAGCCCATGGGATCCTCCGAAAGGTCCAGAGATTGAAGAGATGGGTCGGCAGCAACGACAGCAGGTGAGGCAGTAGGAGGAGCATCATCCGAAGCGACCCTGGATCGGTCCCCGAGCAGATTGCGGACTTGGATTGCTTTCCTCTTCACCATCAAGGGCGTCTCGAGTGTTTCAGATTCTATTCTGTCCGAACTGTCGAGATCTACGATGGTTCGGGAAATAATCTGGATGGGAGGAGAAGTCACTTGAGTCAGGGGATAGCGCTTTAGAGCCCTCCTTTTGATAAATGACTGGTACGAGGGTTTGTATCCCAGAAGATCCGGAACATCCCAGGAAGATAAGGGGAGCTTAAAAAGTTTGTTGATCTGATCTTTTGTAGTAGCGTTCTTGTTCCGCTTGACGGTCTGGGAAACTACAAGGAACAGAAGAAATTATTAAAGAAAAGTACGGGCTAAAATTTACCAAGGGGGCATGAAGGATGCTTACCAAGACTGCTGATGGTCCAGGGCACTAGGTCTCTAAAGTTATCCCAATTACCTCGGACGACAATGAATTCGTTGGCCGAGTCAAGGAGTCGGTCGAGTACTGAAGCATAACCCTTCCGGGTTGCAGGGAAATACTGTCCAGAAGCTTTGTTCTGGTTAATAGAATATATCCCAAAACATTCGGGCATGCCAATGTTCAGATTGAACACTCGGTTCAGCTCAATCAGGGAGAGCACGATCTAGTAGAAGTTGACAGTGAACTGAACGGTAGTGAGACTTAGTGTAATACCAGTCGCATTTATTTAAAAATATAAATGATTTAATTATTGGCAAAGGTGTATTAAAAAGAAGAAATAAAAATGTATTGGAGGTTAAGAGAAGTTTTGGGATTTAATAGAGAATTTATATACAATTCTTGTTTATATTAAATACTTTAAATATATATAAGTAAGTAAGGGGTAGGCAAAGGTGATATTGAGGTTTCACCAAGGGTAGGGGTGTCATTTACACTTAAAATTTGCTTTTAGAGGTTTCATTAGGTCATTCCCTCATTATACTAGTGTGTATGAGAGAGAAAGTTTGAGAGGAAGGAAAAGAGGTTAAGGGTGGAAGAAGAAGATTTGGTGATTCAAGGCCCTAGAAGGGGAAATCCAAGGAAAGAGTCTTCTCCAATATTATTCCCAAGGTTAGTATGAATCTAATAATTCAATTTGTAAGTTTATACCACTTCACAATTGGGCTAGATCGTAGTTTTAATCATCAAACTCGTTTTTGGGAAAAACCATAGTTTTAGAGATGAATTAATGGGATTTGAGGATGATTAAAGGTTGTGTAAAGTCACCAATTGAATATGTTTAGCATACACATGTTATAAACACTTTGGTACATTTAATTTTTGAGTTTTGAGGCAAAAAGATTGAGTTAGGAAGGTGAAAGACGAAGTGGTTTGTCAAAACAATTTTTCTAAAAACCGGCTCTGTACAGGCGGGTACCGGTCCTCGACATGCAGGGAGACCGGTCCCCAATCAAAGCAGTAAGTTCCCCAAAATCCTCTTTTGGGAGGGTACCGGTCCCTTATATGTGGGGAGACCGGTCCCCTGGTTGAGCTGTAGGGTACCTAAGTGGCGGGTACCGGTCCCCCATATGGTGGGAGACCGGTCCCTCCTGGTTTTTCTGGCAGCGTTTTGGTACTTTTGGGGTGCTCAGGTATGGACTTGGGTTGTGTTTGGAAGGTATTAGGGACTATTTAAAGACTCTAATAGGTTGTTTAAGGATGGTTATCGATACAGTTGATTTAATTTAATGCTTTCATTATCTTCTCGTCAAGCTATATATCAATGTGGATTGAAGTTTAAATTGTTTTGGCAGAGACGCAAGAGGAAGGCATTGAGGCCTCACTCAAGGGTAAAGAGAAGGCTTGAAGATCGGTACTGGTGAGTGTAAGGATGTGGTATCTTTAATTGTACGTTCACACTGTTATTTTTAGTTAACTCTTTATTATAACATTAGAAGTTAAAGGCATAGTTGTTGTGTAGAACATGAATGCATGATGAAAATGATATGCATGAACATGAATGCGTGATGAGAATGATGTGCATGAAAATGATGACATGATGTGATGATATGCATAGATATAAATGTATGAGATGAGATGAAAAGCATAATATGCACGTATAAATATATTATGCATGCCTCCGTAGGACGGGTGGTGGTTGTTGGCAACTAGCGTAAGTCCAACGGGTGCGTGAGACATACCCCAAGAATGTGCGTGGGGCGTACGAACTACTACCTATAGTAGTAGCTATTTTCAGGGCATGGGATGCTCAAATCTTTTGAAAAAGGGCTTTGGCCATTATATAAAGTATCATGCATGAGAGTCATTATGAAATGAAAGTCGTAACTGCTCATATTCATGATCTTTCTGTCACTAATATTACTTGTGATCTGGAAGTTGAAAATATCATATTCACACTCTGTTTCCTTGTCTTTAGCTTGGAAATAGGTATCAGGATAGTGGTCCACTACAAGGCTAGAGGTATGCAGATGCTTTGCTGTGATTGAGGAGCTAGTGCTATATGGTGGAGGACTTTTGGAAGTTTTTGTCTTGTGCCTCTTCTTAGCTTCCTTGGTAGATGGTTGTTATCTTTTGTTTTCAGAAGACTTATTATGAAAGTTGTAGTAGTTGTGGATGTATTCTTTTAATGCTTCTCCTTTTGAGGTTTGAGTACTATAACGCTATTGGGTTCACGTTTGAGGTTTACTTATTCCTGTTATTTTATGTCAGCAATTATACTTGAGGTTTTATTTAAATAAGTAGTCTATGAAAATTTTAAATTTTTGAGTATTTTTGGAGTTTGGGATGTTACACTTAGCTCGTTAAGAATCTTAGAAAGCAGTCCAGTTATGGGGAACCGGAGCCCACCCTTGATGATGGCCATCATGGGGACAGTGATTTGACCCTTCCGATGCTTTATATTCGGCGTACCATCATTCCGGACAGGCACCAATTCCACAAACATGTCCTTTGGTACGGAGTAGTTCCTCTGAAATTGCCCGAGGTTCGCTGCATTGAAGAAATAGTCAGCAAACGGGCTTAGCCCGGCCGGTTCAGTAGTTGCCCCACTTGGCTTGGCAGTACCACCTCTGTTTTCTGCCATGATTGGCCTAACCAGAAGAGAAGGCAAGAAGATCAGTTATCCGGGGAAGGAGCAAAAGAGTGGGCACTGTAGAGGTGCTACATTACCTTGGGAGGTGATACTTTGCGCATGGAACAAGTTCGAAGAAAATTAAGAAGGGTTGCATGAAAACAAAAATTACCTGGATCAAAGAAGGATTGGAGCACTGAAAGGCTGGAATCCACACTCAAGGAGATCGACGAAGGCTGGGGTTAAAGGTTGCCGATCGATGTAGAAGCTTTGGGTAGCAAAAGAGTTGGAGCGAGGGGGTTTTGGGGTTTATATACTCGGTGACATGGCGGTTCAAATTCAAAAATGGATGGACACGTATATCGAGGCATGAGCCACCGAATGATAACACGTGGGAGGAAGGTTCCAGAAGGATCACCACAACCGTTGGATGGGACACGCGTCTAGGGTCTGGATGTTCCGGACTAGTCCTGAGACGGACACTACATGACATGGCCATCAAGACAGGATGCTCCCGGACCATTATGGTCAGCACAGTCAAAAGACAGACGTTGGTTCGGTATTTATCCGATATGCAAACTCAATACTTACGGCCCAGTTGGACCGTAATTATTGAGGGGCTATTGTGATCATGGAGCAAGCCCGTTGGGGGCATGCCCATCGCGGACTGGATAGATTGCTAAGACCAACTGGATGGCTACCGGTCCAGCATACAACTCAAGCCATTCAGTAGGGAAGTGCTACGGTAACCCGGTAGGTTACCTAGCACCGGACCATTTGGTCAGGGTATAACAGGGGCAGTGGCCCAGCTGAAAGGTACCTCTACCTGGCTAACACCAGCCTCCAGATTGCGGTCCAATGAAGCACTGGATCGATACGCTATACGATGGGCTGTGACTGGATCTATGCACTCCGAATCAATTATGATCCTGCCTTGCTCAATATGGAAAGCTAAGGAGATCCTGGATATTGCGGCAAAATACATGGGATGGTTACCTATAATTGCACCGGATTGTGCGTGCTGCGGGAAGGCTATAAATACAATTGTTGTAGAACTAAGTAAGCCCTGGCTTCTTCTGGTTTCACAGAGCTATCACGCTATTTCACTACTCTAAAAGCATATATGTGAGATCTCGGTCCTAGAAAATATTAAATAAGAATATTTATTTGTGTAAAATATAATTTTTGGGAATTTTATTAGACTTGAAATAGTTTTGGGGTTATAGAAATATAGAAAAGAATTAAATCAAGGGCCAAAGTGAAAGAATAAGGAAAGTCTGGGAGTGCGGCTAAGCAATTGCCGAGCTCAATAGGAGTTCGGCTGTAGGGGTCCAACCACGTAGAGGTCCGGCTAGGTCTGCTCGGACGTGGCAATTCGGCCATGTGGGCAGTCCATCTGGACATCCACTTTGTCACATAAAACAATAGTTTGAGTGGACTGACATCACATTTCACTTCGACAGAAGGAGCCAAAATGAGCGACTGAGTGAGCTGAGGTCAGCAAGCTAGAAGCCAAGGCTGGGCGACTGGTGGGACCACCTTTTTGGTGAGTGGCGCCGTTTGGATGTCTTCCATAAGTCCGGATCAATATTCTCTTCTCAACCTATAAATATCCTTCTCCTTCTTTTATTTTTAGTACAACGTCTGATTGAGTACATCTCTACTCTCTGTTTCTCTCTCTAGAAAGGTTGTCTGAAGCATTTCAGATCGATAGGGCTCTGAACTCTTATCTCAGGAGCTTGGCAAGCTCATTTTTCATACTCTAGTGCTTGACAACTCATTTGCCGTGCAGCCTACCCATAAATTTGTTCGGCAACTTAACTGCCGCACAACCAATCAGTGTTCGGTCGTGTATTCAAACTCATCAGAAGCATTGATTCGAGCTTCGGTCGAATTAAAATCAGCTCGGCAATTATTTTTTTGACTACCAGACAACCCAATTCAGTTCGGAAAAGATTCCATTGCATCCGAACAGCTCATCAAGACTTTGTTCACATCAGAATTTGTTCGGCAAAACCTATTTAGACCAGATCATTTGACCTTCGGCACATCAAGCTCTGGTCAAAGGTATAACTGTTATTTTAATTCATTTTATGTTCGGCAAAAGCCCTAGAACACTAATATTGTTGTTCGGCAGACTTAATCTAAGTCTTGCTTTGATATTAATGCTTCGGCGGACTCATTTGGAGTCTTACTGCACCCTATTGTTGTCACTTCTCATGTGCGACCGTTTTCAGCTTGGCAAGAGTTTCTGCTCGGCCAAAATTAGCTACGCCGCACAGTTATTATTTCTGCTCGGCAAAGCTTGCACTTGGCTTGTTTTTGCTCAGACTGTTGTTATTTAGCTCGGCCAAGTTAATTTTAGTCCGGCCGTACTTCCATACACATGTTGATTGATTTATCATCACTCTATCTGAAGCAAATTGTGCTCGGCAGAAGTCAGACGTTCTTTGACTTCACCACCTCGTCAACAACTCTGATTGTTCGGGCAATTGGGCCAAGATTCTTAGAACAGTCCTCCGGTAATTTTCGACTTATAATCAACTTGAAATCAAAACTTGAGAAATAGTATTTTCACTCGGCTCAGATTGGTGTCCGGACCAAGGCACAGCAGTTCGACAATTAGCCAACCGACTGTATATCAGATCGGCAGATCATTGGTTGGTAGACCTAAGCATTCGGCAGTCTAGCCTTAAGATAAACAAAGTCTTCGGTTAGACTAGAGACCTTCGGTCAGACTTAGTTTAGTCTCTCTACCAAGTCTGGCAGATCAACAGGAGTCATCCGGTTAGACTGAGCTCTGGACAAGAGTCTCCGACAGACTTCGCTTTGGCTAGCTCAGCTCAGGAGTATTATTTGGGCAGTAGCTTTATAAAATTTTGGTGTATGATTTATTATCCAGATTTGGACTAGCTTTCATTGAGAAGAAGAAGTTAGAAGCCTAAGAAATCCTTATTCAGGTGAATCTCTATATACTGCTTTACTCGTACAATTTCAAGTGCTTTTCCTTTGAATTATGTTTATGGTTATTGAACCAAGAATGCTATGTTATTTCCAAGAGATTTTGAAATATGGATTAAGCACAAACTTTCAATTTTCACATGGATGAACAATGAAGTTTTTGAGTTGATAAATGATTGTTATAGTACGAAAATCCATACGACGTGGATTATAATAAAATAAAGAGAGAAATAAATTGAAATGGAGATGAAACGAAACTAAGGTGCTCATACGACAAAAGCATAAGATATGAGTAGATTATTAATATGCTTATACAACCAAAGCATAAGGCATAGATATCGGTAAATGCTTATACGACACAAGCATGTTATTGAGGAAAGAATATGCTTATACGACACAAGCATAAGATGACGATGATACACTTATACGACACAAGTGTAAAGAGCAGATGCTCATAGAAAAATGAATGCTCATACGACAAGGGCAAGATGATTAAATGAAAGAATAATGAGCCTATACGATAGATGCCAAATCATTGAATGGTTATATTATGAATTGTGATATGGATATGCAGGTTAAACATTGAAAAGCCAAAGAAATTATGGTAAAGCAAAGATTATTGCTAATTAAGCCTTTGAGCTATATTTTGATTGTGAATCAAATCTTACAGAAATGATATTGTTAATCCATGAAACTTGTACTGCATTATGTAGCAATTCACTTTAGCTTATGCATTTTCTAAAACCATTTTTAGGCCAGGATGAAGAATGAGGCGATGATCTCATGTTTAGAGATGTTTTGGAGATCCTTTTGTATTGTTGTACTTCTGATGTTGTAGTACTTTCTGTTGTACTGGTTGTCTCAAGCTTGATGATGTAATCATGGCATATTAATGAGAACATCTATTCACTGCTATGGTTTTTGTTTACACGCTTCCGCATATTTATGTTATTAAGAAATTCTTCAACTCTTTTATCTTAGGCCTTTAGCGAGCTTGCTCGTTGGCCGATCATGTGCTAATCCTATGAACAGGATAGGTCATGACAGAAGTGGTATCAGAGCAATGAGTTG
>NMUG010003022.1:0-15268 GCA_002855965.1 Monotropa hypopitys
TTATGAGTTCTACACAAATACTCAATGTTGAAGAATACTTAAGAATCATAATAAAGAACTATTTTGAAATATCCTTTGAACACTTAACAATTTTTGGAGTAATTAAAAAATTAATAAAATTTAAACTATATCTTATTATACAGATCAAACAACTTGTTTAATTCAGTACTTACAATTTAGTACATATCAAACAGTTTCCTACTTAGAAAATTCAGTATTCAACTTTCAGTAATTAATTTTCAGTTTTCAGTTTTCAGTTTTCAGTTTTATCAAACAGGCCCGTAGTGACATACACGTACTTGTTAAGATTTATTATTTATCTATTTAAGTTTAGTAGCTCTAGTTTGTCCTAGTCTTTAGGGATTTTCACACTTGAAGGAATTATGCTTTAGTGGCTATGTAAGTGGGTTTAATTGTGGCTTGCATTGTCCTATTTTATAGGAGATTAAATTAGTGATTAGTTATTTCTCTTTCTATCTAATCCTGTAATGCCTATTTATAGGCCATTTTCTATCAATGAATGTGTGCATTCTGTTTCTACTTGTTCTATCTTTCATATATTTTAACATGGTATCAGAGCCAGGTCAGCCACAATGCTCACTTGTTCAGGTTTTCATTTGATCCCACTACCAGGTTGGGTCTTGATGTAGCATCATGCATTATTACAAGGGCTACTTTGACGTAAAGGTGTATCCAGAAGGGAAAATGAGTCGGCATTTTGCAAGCTTAAAGCCAGGCGATGTAGTAGAAGTGAAAGGGCCCATTGAAAAGCTTAGGTATACACCAAATATGAAGAAACACATTGGCATGATTGCAGGTGGCACAGGCATTACTCCAATGCTTCAGGTAATCGAGGCAATACTGAAAAATCCGGATGACAACACTCAAGTTTCTTTGCTTTATGCAATGTTTCCCCAGATGACATACTGCTCAAAAAGAAGCTTGATGTGCTATCAGCTAGCTACCCAAATTTAAAGATATTCTACACGGTTGATAATCATTCAAAGAATTGGAAAGGAGGATCAGGTTACATATCAAAGGATATGGATGTGAAAGGCTTACCTGCTCCTAGTGAAGATACTCTTATCCTCGTATGTGGACCCCCTGGAATGATGAACCATATATCTGGCGATAAGGAAAAAGACCGTTCACAAGGCGAGGTTTGGGGCATACTCGAGGAACTTGGATACACACACGAAATGGTCTACAAATTCTGACTGACTCAAGTAGATCGGGTTTCTAATTTTGTGTTAGCACAATTTTTTGAATAATTGAATTTGAAGATTTACCTGCGGATTAGAACAAGAAAATGATGAGAAGAGCATCAGTGTGCGGAGAGAAGTGCTCCATGAGGAAAATTTGCGGAGAGAAGTGCTCCATGAAATTGAGAAGTCTGGAGAGATGTGCTCCAATTTCAATTTTAATTTAGTTTGTTAAATTTGTGTGAAGTTTTGTTTTCTTAAATTGATTTCTGCAGATATCAGTTTAAGAGAGGGTGTTAAGATTTATTATTTATCTATTTAAGTTTAGTAGCTCTAGTTTGTCCTAGTCTTTAGGGATTTTCACACTTGAAGGAATTATGCTTTAGTGGCTATGTAAGTGGGTTTAATTGTGGCTTTCATTGTCCTATTTTATAGGAGATTAAATTAGTAGTTAGTTATTTCTCTTTCTATCTAATCATGTAATGCCTATTTATAGGCCATTTTCTATCAATGAATGTGTGCATTCTGTTTCTACTTGTTCTATCTTTCATATATTTTAACAGTACTAAGGTGCAGAGCTGCATGATTGTGCCTACACGAGCTCAACCAAAAGTCCCCGGAAGGGTATCACGTGACTGAGCATACTATGTCATCCATATCTATCAATCACAACTGCTAGGCCCAATATCACTTTCTAAATGAACTCTGAATTGCTCACCAAACCAGAGAGCCATTTCACAGAGAATAGTCAATTGGAAAAAGGATCTTTTCATTTTGTTTCACAATAAAGTTGATGAAGAAGACATAAAAAAGTTACTCATGCCTCCGTCAGATTAAACAAACCGGACTCCAATTTTAAACTGGTATTTTTAGATGCTAAGTCCCTCAACGGGGGAAATGATGTCATGGACGAGAAAATGAAATTTCCGAAAAAGGACTAGACTTGTCTCCCCTGGAAGAATCTGATGGCATGAATTTAATCGACAGAAAAGGAGATAATAAAATTTTGCTGAACCATGCTACTCGACATCAGCATGTCATGATGGAGACAAAAACAAATTACCTGCATGTACGCTATCTGATTGTAACTCAAAGCCTTGCTTTTGACATTAGGATCTTCTCCATCCTACAAAAAGCAACCAATGAAAAAATAGAAAAACCCACAAGAGGAGGCTTTAACTTCCTTGCTCATCCTGAATTCGAGCCCAAAGAGTAACATTTATACCAACTAAACAAATCTAACTTGGGTAAAAATAATTCCAACAACTATAGATACCTGAGATACAAAAACGGGGAACTTTGAAGCAACAGAACGTTGGTATCTAGATAACATGATGAATTTGGTATAAGTGAGTCAGATGAAGCGTGCCCAACAAAATCAGAAGCACTACAATAAATTTTTAATATAAGACATACTTAAGGATAGATTTGAGAGTCCTTTCGAGATAATCAGCACGATTGCAAGCCATAACCACGACTGCCGCGACTGGCACCTTATAATTCAGCAAAGGGGATGTGCAGCATGATAAGATATGATTTCCCAATTTGGATATATATATATATATATATATATAGAGAGAGAGAGAGAGAGAGAGAGAGTTAACAAAAAATCCAAACCTGTGCTCTGTCCATTATTCTTTCAATGTTTTTCCCTGAAACATGAAAGCTTATTAACTGTCATGTCAGACAAAAACAACACAGACACATATTACAACACAAACCACGCCTTGTGTCCCAACAATTAGAGATCGCAGCCGCATGCATATCAGCAGCATAATATGCAATGAAATATTGTACCAATATTACATTTTGTGACATGTTTTTGAAAATTGTGGCATATGCATCAGTGTATCTTGTATCAAGAATAGTACCACGGGGTGGGGATGGGGGTGAAGCAAGTATTATTCTGTCACCAATGGTCCCAAAAGCTTATACCAAACCAAAATGAGTCTTAAGTCCCAATCAATTGGGGTAGGCTACATGAACACTTTTTTTCAATGTACTCTGTTGAGTGTATCGTGTTCAGTTATACCTATTAAACTTATATCCTTACGAACTACCACTCCTAAAATAAATTTAGGTCTACTCCTCCCCTTAATGCCATCTAGCATAATTCTATCACTCGTCCTTGTTAGGAAATAATATTATTATTTCCTTTTATTAGCCTTGTATTACTTTAGGCTAGTTTCTTATTTTCTTTTTTCATTCCCTTATAGGATTGGTTTCCCATTCTTTTCATTACCTAATAGGATTGTTTCATATTCTTTTATTTCCATGCTTATATAAGGTTTGCTTTGTACTATTTTTATTCACTTCAATATAGAAAACCCTAACCGTCTACTTTTCTTCTCTTCCGATGTTTGTGCTTGGTCTGTTCGAGTTCTGTTCGCTGCTGGAATCTGGAAGTTGGACGCTGTTCGTGCTTGTTGGTTCTGCCGCTGTTCGTGATTGTTCATCCGTTTGCAATGGCTGGTGAAAGAGATGACTCTCTACAGTCGATTAGTGTTCGACTGAATGGTAATAAATATTCCTACTGGTGTTATGTTATGAAATTTTTTTGAAAGGCAAGAGGTTATGGAGCTATGTCAGCGGGGTTTCAATCAAACCAACAGATGCCAAAGTTAAGGATTACGCGGATCTATTGGATACTTGTGAAGTCAATAATTCGAAAATTCTTACTTGGATAAATAACTCTATTGAGCACTCCATTGGTACTCAATTGGCCAAATATGAGACAACCAAACAAGTTTCGGATCACTTGGCCAGGTTGTACCCGCACTCCAAATTTGCCCACTGATGTCAATTGGAATCTGATATTTGTGCAGTGCAACAGCAGAATATGAATGTGCATGAATTTTATACGACTCTTACTGGTCTATGGGACCATCTTGCTCTTAGAGAGCCCCTATCCCTGCAGAGTAATTCTGATTATATTGTTCATCGAGAAGAGCATCGGCTTGTTCAGTTTTTGATAGCTCTTTGGCACGACTTTGAGGGTATTCATGGGAACATCCTACATAGAAACATGCATCCACTTGTTGATGTTGTGGTTAGTGAGTTGTTGGCTGAAGAAACTCGTCTCAAGACCTTGGTTGGGAAGGGAATTATTGCTAATGTTCCTAATCATTCTAGCAATCAGAATCAGAATCGTTCTTTCCAGAAGCATCCAAACAGTGATGAGTACAACTTCTGCAAGCAGAAGGGTCATTGGAAAGTTCAGTGCCCTAAGTTGTTAAATCAGTCTCATGCATCATCTCAACAGCAACGCAACAATAAGCCTCTGCAGCACTCTAATATTGCAGTGCCTCCGAAGCACTCCAATACTGCAGTCCTTGTTTAATAGGTTGCATTGCCGCTGAATCCCGATATGGTTGCTTTTGCAGATCAGTTCCAGAAGTTCCTCTCTATTCAGGCTCAGTCACACCAACCACCATATGCCATGTCTACTACCTCTTCTACAGGTCTGTCCTCATCGGATCCATCGGGTATAACTGCATCCTCGTGGGTTTTAGATTTCGATGCCTCTAACCATATGTCACCAGATTTGTCTTTGTTTAGTTCCACCCTTCGATCTTCTTCTCTCGTTTCTGTTATTACAGCTGATAGATCTCCTATGCCTTTGTCCTCTACTGGTTCTGTTTGCACACCTACATTATCCCTTTCTGATGTTTATTGTATTACATTGCTTAAAATGAATCTTGCTTCAGTTGGTTAGTTGTGTGATTCTGGATTTTCTGTTCACTTTTCTTCCACATCTTTTCTGTGCAGGATCCAAAATCCAAGAAGAAGTTTGGGACATGCCATAGAAAAGGGGGATTGTATGTCTTAGATGAGCTGAAAGTGCCCGTTGTTGCTGCTTCTACTCATGGTTTATCTTCTTTTTGTCTTAATAAAGATTCTTCTAGTTTTTACTTGTGGCATTCTAGACTTGGTCATGTTTCGGCCACTCGTTTAAAATTTTTAGCTTCTAAGGGATGTTTGGAAAATTTGCATGCTCGTGATATTTCTGATTGCAGTGGTTGTAAACTTGCAAAATTTACTACTTTACCTTTTAATCCCATTACATTCTATTCTACTGCATCTTTTCAATTAATTCATTCTGATATGTGTGGACCTGCCACTGTTGCCACTAAAGGAGGGTCTCGATACTATGTATCCTTTATTGATAATTACACTCGATATTGTTGGGTTTATTTGATGAAGCATCGTTCCGAATTTTTTGACATTTACATGGCTTTCATGGCCCTTGTTCACACTCAACATGATGTAGTTATTAAATGCTTTAGGGCTGATCTGGGTGGAGAATATACTTCCAATGCATTCGAAAGATTACTCTTCTTATCTGATGGTACAGTGCAGCAATCCTCTTGTACTGACACTCCAACTCAAAATGGGATGACTGAAAGGAAACATAGACACATTGTAGAGACATCCCATTCTCTTTTGCTATCTGTCAGTGTTCCTAGTATATTTTGGGGGGAGGCTGTTCTTACAGCAGTTCATTTGATCAATCGGATTCCAACAGCCCTTACTGCTTGAATCTCTCCTTTTGAAAAGTTGTTTAGTCGTGCTCCTGATTATTCATCATTGAGAGTCTTTGGTAGCACATATTTTGTTCTTCGTCCTGAAGCTGAGCGCAATAAGTTGTCTGCTCGATCTGCTGCTTGTGTTTTTCTTGGTTATGGTAAGGGAAAAAAGGGTTATCGTTGTTTTGATCCTATTTCTAACAAACTTTATGTCTCTCGTCATATGGTATTTATGGAGCACATTTCTTACTTTTCTATTCCTTCTTCATCTCATACAGTAACCAATGCTGGTCTGATTCATATTGATCCTTTTGGTGATGATGCAAATGATGTTATCGACTCCACTGTTTCTTCTCCTAACCCTTCTCTTTTGCAACATTTTCCTATGCATTACTCTTGCAGGTCCAACACACCTGCGGAGGCTCCCCTTCTTCGGCCACCCAAGAAGCTCCTGAAGTTGTGGATTCCGCACTGCCTTCTTCCAAACGAATTCGTAAGTCCACTCATTTGCCTGATTTTGACTACTCATGTTACTCCAGTTCCTTTACCTCCTTCTTGTCATCTATTCACAATCTTTGTGAGCCTCAGTCATATACAAAGGTTGTTCGTGACCTCCTTTGGCAACAAGCTATGGATGAAAAACTATCTGCATTTCATCGCACTGGTACTTGGGATTTGATGATGCTTCTGCCTGGAAAAAAGGATATTGGTTCTCGTTGAGTCTATAAAATTAAGATCAACTCTAATGGTTCAGTCGAGCGTTATAAAGCCCGTTTGGTTGCAAAAGGATTTGGCATGGATTATGAGGAGACCTTTGCTACTGTTGCAAAGATGACCACTATTCGTGCACTCATTGCAGTGGCTTCTGTTCGTCATTGGCATATTTCTCAGTTGGATGTTAAAAATGCATTCTTGAATGGTGATCTCAAAGAAGAAGTGTATATTGTTCCTCCTCGAGGTGTTGATCACTCTTCTGGACAATTTTGCAGGCTAAAAAGGCATTGTATGGTCTCAAACAGGCTCCTAGAGCTTGGTTTGAGAAATTCTCCATCGTGGTTGCCTCTCTTGGCTTCTCTAGTAGCCATCATGATTTGACTTTATTTGTAAAGTACACTTCTACGGGCCATATTATCCTTTCCTTGTATGTGGATGACATGATTGTTACAGGAGATGACATTGATGGGATTGCTGCTTTAAAGATTGAGTTAGCCCGTCAGTTTGATATGAAGGACTTAGAGTCTCTTCGCTATTTCTTGGGTATCGAAGTTGTCTTCTCGCCTAAGGGTTATTTATTGTCCCAATCCAAATACACTGCAGATATCCTTCAGCGAGCTCGTCTCTCAGACACCAAGACTGTTGATACTCCTCTTGAGCTAAATGCTCGTTATGCTCTGACTGACGGCACTCTCTTACCTGACCCTACCTTGTATCAAACTATAGTTGGGAGCCTTGTCTACCTCACCATCACTCGTCCTGATATTGCACATACAGTCCATATTGTTAGTCAGTTTCTTACTGCTCCGACCACAGATCATTGGGTCGCTGTTATTCGCATTTTGTGATATCTTCGTGGGACAATTTTCCAGAGTCTTCTATTCTCTTCTACGTCTTCCTTGGAGCTTTATGATTATTTAGATGCTGATTGGGCATGTGATCAAACTGACCACAAATCTACTACGGATCTTTGTGTATTCTTGGGTGATTCTCTTATTTCTTGGAAGAGCAAAAAACAACAAGTTGTCTCTCGTTCTTCCACTGAAGCAGAGTATCGTGCTATCACCAATGAGATTCTTTGGCTGCGTTGGTTGCTAGCAGATATGGGATGTCACATTCTCTGGGCCGACACCTCTTTATTGTGATAACAAAAGTGTAATTCAGATTGCTCATAACTCAGTTTTTCATGAGCGGACAAAGCATATTAAGATTGATTGTCATACTACTCGTCAGCAACTTGATCGTGGCATGATTTCCCTACCCTTTGTCACCTCTTCTCTCCAATTGACGTTTTTTTTACAAAGTCTCAAGCGGTGCAGCGATTTCGATTTTTTGTTGGCAAACTCTCGATGTTGCATGTTGTTGGATTGTTTTGAGAGAGAGTGTTAAGAAATATTATTATTATTTCCTTTTATTAGCCTTACTTTATTAGCCTTGTATTATTTTAGGCTAGTTTCTTATTTTCTTTATTTCATTGCCTTATAGGATTGGTTTCCTATTCTTTTCATTACCTAATAGGATTGTTTCCTGTTCTTTTATTTCCTTGCCTATATAAGTCTTGCTTTGTAATATTCTTATTCACTTCAATATACAAAACCCTAGCCGTCTACTTTTCTTCTCTATCACTCTTGCAAATTCTATCAATCCTAACTACCGAGTCAACATGCCTAAGATGGAAATGTCCAAACCAACTTAATCTATTCTCTTAGCTTAGCTTTTAGGGAACTACCCCTACCATATCACGAACGTTTTCGTTTCTAGTTGTCTCGCAAAATTTTATCACACATTCATTCCAACATTCTCATTTCAGTTACACTCATCTAACATACATGTTGTTTCTTAGTTGTACAACACTCTGTATCGTATAACATGATTGGCCTTATGGTAGTACGGTAGAACTTTCCCTTCAACTTTGTAGGCATCATGTGATCGCACAACACTCTCGCAACACTCATCCACTTAATCCATTCAACTTGAATGATGTGCGTAACATATTCCACAATCTCTCCATCTATACTAACAATTGAGTTAATCTACTTAAAATGCTCACTTCTTGGTAATTACTTATTTTGAAGGGATACTATGACAATATTAGTATTTTGATTATCATTAAACTTACATACCATGTACTCCATCTTAATACTACTGACTCTAAAACCTTGTGACTCCAATGTTTCTGTCCAAGTTTTTAATTTGATATTAATACCTCTTGCAATTCCACCTACTAATACAATATCATCTGGAAACAAAATACATCATAGAATATCATCCTGAATGGGTCTAATCAATTCATCCATAACTAGGTCAAAAAGTTAAGGGTTCGTAACAAACACTTGATGTAACCATATTGTTATTGAGAACTCGCTTGTTTCCCTTACAGGAGATCTAATAGTGGTGATAACACTTCGTACATGTCTTTAACCACATCTATATACCCTTTTTTCATCCTCTTTCTCTCCAAAGCCCGCCATATAATGCTCTAGGCACCTTATCATATGTCTTTTCTAAGTCTATATAAATAAAGCAAAGGACCTTTTTCTCGCTATACTTTTCAACTAATCTCATTAACAAGTATATTACCTCCATTGTTGACCTACCAGGCATAAAACCAGACTGATTCTATGATACCGTTGTTAGCATTCTTGGTAGATGTTCAATAACTATTTCTCACAGCTTTATTGTATGACTCGTCAATTTAATACCTCTATAATTATTGCAACTCTGAATATACACTATATTTTTATATATTAGTTCTAAGATACTCTTTCTCCACTCATTAGTCATCTCTAGTCAGAATAATCTTGTTGAACAGTTTTGTCAACCACATCACTCCTCTGTCACCAAGGCACTTCCATGCCTCAAAAGGGAAGGCATCTAGTTCTAAAGTCTTTCCTGATTTCATTATTCTCAACACATTTGTCACTTCATACTTTACTATTGGCTCTCACTCCCACTAGAAACACTCAAACTCTCTTCACTTAGTTATCATCATACTTCTCATTCAATAGTTTATCAAAGTAGTTATTTCATCTTCTCTTAATCTCCTTATTTTTCAATAATACCATATAGTCGTCAACTTTTATGCACTTAACTTGAGAGACATCTCTTGTTTTCTTCTCTCCATTTGGCAAGCTTATATGTGTCCTTTTATCCATTATTGCTATCTAGTCTAGCATATAAATCTTCAACCGATTTTATCTTAATTTTCCCCACAATTTTCTTGTCCTCATTGCAGACTTGTTCATAGCTCCTAAAATTGGCATCACTTCTACCTTTCTGACACTTTTTAAAGCACTCTTTTTAGCTTTTACTATAGCTTGGACCGCGTCATTCCACTATAAGTCTCTTTTGAGGTGGGTTCTCTTCCTTTCGACTCTCCAAGAACTTCTTGCAATATTCTTCTAATGGAGTCGACCATCGCGTTCCACATTCTCACTGATGCCAACGAATTTCAAGTTTCTTCATTTAGCATCTTGTCTTTGAACAACTCCAAGTTCTCCCCTCGTAGGCTCCACTATCTAATTCGTGGGTATTAAGGTGTTAGAAAATGAGCCCAACAATGTATATCAAGGTATTCAACACCCTCCCTCACCTTCAATCCCATATTGCACGTGAAAATGCCAACAACCAAACAAAGAGAAAATAGAAAGCGAAAAGAATAAGCAAAATGCAAAAGGAAAACAAATGCAAGCAAATAGATGTGAACCCGAGACCTCCTAAACAGTAAAGCTCTTGATACCATGTTTATGTAACTGGTTGTTGCAAAAGATTAAGTTGCTAGAAAATGGTCCTAAGAATGCATATGAAGCTATTGTATAACTGCAACTAACTTCATAGACACTCGTTTGCCTACTATGTATTCTATAACCAGGACAGTGCAGAAAAACAATAATATACGGGGTAAAAGTAAGGTGGAATAATTAAAGAGAATAAGTCTTGTTTAAAAGAAGTTGAACCAAGACAGACTCGTCTGTCTTTAGTAAAACAAAATGTAAATGGTGACAAGTTTAACAAGAGCAACATGTGACTAGTTCTGACATCTCTCTCTCACACACACACTCAATAATTCTTCAGAAACGGATTCTTTTTATAAAAAAAGACAAGTGGAAGTGTTGAGTCATGTTGATTCAATCCAACCCATATCGCATTGAACATAAATAGTTAATGTATGCAAGTTATTTTTTCTTTAAACATCATTGGAATGCATATTTGACAAATACAACATAACTCATGGAGTATGTGCGAAAGAAGAATTGGAGACAAACCTAACCTTCGTTAATATGAACAAAGTGGTTGCTCTCATAAAACTACTGAAATAGTGGTCTCCCTATGCGGTCAAAAAATCGAAGAGCTAGATGGATGTTTTGTTGCGGAATCAGGGCCCCAAATCAAAGTCAAAATGCATCAGAGCGGGTAGACTCAAAGACTCAAATTACTTTCTGTGCGCATTAACTTTCTTTGTTTCATCTAGCATCTAGAGCATCAATATTGCACAAAACATATTTGACAAATAAAAAAAGTTTGACTCGGTGCACAAAGCTCCCACATATGTGGAGTCTGGAGAATGGTTGATGTACGCAGTCTTACCCCTACAAGCAGAGGCGGTTTATGTGAATCAAACTCGTGACCTACAGACCACAATGAGGATAACTTTAGAAGATGTATTGATGATTGCCACACTACACAGTTTCAGAAGATGTATTCTACCACTTCTACGATAAAATAGATTTGGAATAAATCAGGAATCATGAAATTTAGCACCGACTCCATCTAAATTAGTTTCACCGACGGATTCACGGCAATGTTTGTATGAATCATGAATGAATGCAATCGTGAATGTCGAACTATAATAAATGTGGACAAAGACTACATGACAAAGGAAAACAACGCCTATCACATATACTATCACATATAATGGTACAGGAATATGAGCTATTTAGAAGTATATGTTGTGGAAGAACTACATCAGAAGCATAGAAGTGGGGAAAGATGCTTTCATTAATTAGAACATACTTCCAAGATCTTGAATAAAAGTCCTCAATTGTCTGCACTCCTGGTCTTGAAGCTTCCTTTTCTCTGTAATTATAACACGGTCTTAGATGTAGAGGGCCAGATAAGTAGTGGATATCTCTTAACGATTGAATACAAGCAACATTTGAAATGTAGAAACGCGGATCAAGTTGAGTGGGTCTGTATTTCTTATTCTACCCGTGATCCAAAAATAAAATGGATAACAGAAGGTAAAGTCACAGGGAGAGGAATGAGTTCCAATGTAAAATCCATGCAATTGGCTTTAAGTAACAAAAACAAATTAGGATGTTTTTGGTACAACATAGAACCAAGATTATCAAATGTAACCACAGGAAAAGTCAATACTCAATAGATAAGAATACCATGTTTTAACAAATTTCCCGGAAAAACTCAACTGGTAGTGATTTGGAGTGGGCAGGATGGCTGCATGGTCCGCAAAAATCCAAATGTTTCTCAAACAAGTTAAATTTTCCCTCAGAAGTGCAACTCATATAAAAGTGACCCACCAGTCGTAACTCCAAAATTAACACTTGCCAAACTCAATATCCTAATGCATCCATTGCTAGCTATATTGAAAAGCTTAAAATTCTCCCACACTTGGTGATAACGACATCTCAGTCCAATCCAATATTGAGATCAATAAAATCTCCATTACTTCAGCACTCCAATACTTTTACTAGTCTACTCGTTGCCCTTACATTTTCTTGCAAGACGTTAGTGTCCTGTTCATTGCAATGTTCAATCCCTCTCTTTTACATTTGTCTATATACTACATAGAAATCTGTAAAGTATGTTGGAGGTACATATATGTAGTACATACCATCACATAAATTTGGCACATAGTAAGTGTAAAAGGACCCACTCCTATGAAGAACTGCAGTAACTATATTTATCAACTAAACCTACTTCACTCACTTTCACATCATTAGTGGTTTTTGTAGGCATCTCCGGCAATACATCATTTGTCCCACAATGTTAGTCCATTTTGGGTGTTCGAACTATTTAAGGATGCGTGCATTAAGGCACTCGCATAATCACATTCAAATCAAAAGGTACTAATTTTCAAGACTGCATCTTTGTGTCCGCATTTGAAAGTAGTCATAATTATTTGATATTTTTGGAAAACTAAAGTGTTACGCTGTGACTTTTTTGCAATGAACATGCATTTTGAGACATCCCAAAATTGAAAGTTAGGAGGAAAAAATGGGCTTGAGGATAAAGGTGAGAATTTATCTAATAAACACTAGTAGATGTCCAATCATAAATTTAAAAGTCTTAATCTAAAGTCACAGTATTGATTAGGTTATGATCATTATATACCCACTTAAACGCAGTGCAGAGCCAAACACGCTTCCATAGAAGCAGATCCATATTATTTTTTTAGAGTTCTTCCTTTATGAGGAAGCAACATATACAATCAGAGAGCGGGACTAGTATCAGAGAGTGAGACAAGCAAAGCATTCCCACATATACCTTCTAACGGTTACTAATTGATCAAATATACCTTCTAAGCCTAGAAGCCTCCCTTGGTCCATGCTTATTTGATCAATTAGTAACCGCATTTGACGTGTACAGGGGTCTTCTGACTCTACCTGTAATGATCATAAAAACGTTTTCCGTAAGTGACATGACAACTTGCATGTCTGGAAGTGAAGATTTGACAGATTACAGATCCTAAGACACCCAGAAGATTTTAACAAAAAAATGAACAAAAAGCAATCAATGAACTCAGACAAGTCGATTGTAACATAGTTTGCATGGAACTGCAGACAAGAATTCATATGCAGTCAGGGGCGGGCCAAGAAAATTCGAGGCCTAAGGTGAAATCACAAACTCGTGCATTCTCTAACAGTAATGTTAACCTAAGTACAACATTTTAGTTTGTACATTCTACTTATTTTTTCTATTTTATAGGCCGTGTTCAACATTCGTGTCCCTTCCATTTCACTTGAAGGATCTGAAGTTTGTGTCAGGGCTTTTGTAGTTCAGACAAGTTAGTCTTTTTTCTCTTTGGCCTTCTGATAAATAAATTTTAAAAAGAACAAATTCTCGTCATAAAGTGACGTTATTAGACTTTACAGCCATGACAATTTATTGGAAATTTTTCTACCAAAAGACGCAAACACCATCTGGGGATCCTGGACAAATTTGTTTTGCCAGGCCTTTCAGACAATGAAGTCATGCAAACAAATAATGTTACACAATAATACTAAACTGTACCCTTTACTTCCCTTTTTCCCATCTTTTCTTATGGCATCATTCGAGCACTTGGACAGTGAGTTTATTTGGTTGGCCTTGTGACAATGGGATTTTTTTTACCACGTGGGTCTTTGAACGAGGAGATTCTCTCTTTCCATGAACTTAAAAAAGAATTTTTTATTTTTTTATGTAAGCAGTAATAGACCTTTGGGAGGAGATTTTTTTTTTCTGAACCAAAAGTGTAATACTAATAATATTGAGTGCCCTTGGAAAAGTGGGGCCTGAGGCGACCATCTCAACATCTAGTGGTTATACTACCCTTCCGTGCGTTAAATCTGGATGTGGTATTAATGAAAGAGCGATGAACATTTGAGACACGAAAAGTTATCATATTTCTAAATCACTCCACCCAATCCCTTTGTGCAACATATACTGTTGCTTCATATTGTAGTCAACTATAGTTATTCAGCCGGGTATGATCTACAAAAATCATAACCACATTTTTTACTAAATAAGAACTTAAATCACCAATCTAATATTGAATGCCAAGCATAAGTAATCTTGTATGCAAACAGCGGTATAACCAACATAAACTTATCCAGGTCACCCTTCACTAAATACAAAATGGTATAATTGAAGTGACTTCGGTAGTACGTACTGAAGCAGCAAGCCGATCAGCATATTCTGATTGTGTAGCGAAAAGCCGCATCTGAAGAAGAAGGATGGAAGAGTAAGAAATGAAACAGTTGCAAGTTAGCAATAAGTTAATAACAGCCAAAAGATAAAATCAATCGATTCCAGTAATTGAAGAACAAACTAATAAAAATCACATTTTCTTAGCTTATACACAACAAATTTATGTCGTGCAAGTGAACTTCCTTAATCCGGTTCGATTTTTAATTTTCCTTCAGAATCGAATTGGACCAGACTGGACTGGTTTTTTATATTCATATACTCAATTGCACAAATACATCATACAAAACTAATAAACAAATCCTAAATCAGATTTCACTTCAATTTTGAGATTTAAGGTTTGTGTATGTCACACACATGAACTGTGTAAATATGAAGTAAGAACCAAGAAGTAATGTGTTATGATCTCACATCGTCTAATGGAGGGATGTGTAGGATGTATATAAGTTCATGGGCACCCTATCCTTGCAAGCCGGTTTTCAATGACAAATTCTACCCTTTTTCCTTGGGGATGGTCATCGCTGCAATTGGTCCGGACCTCCTAAGTGACCAGGCCGGAGAGGTACCGCCGTGGACGTCGGTTCTGAAAGAGGAATGGTTTGTTATGATCTCACATCGCCTTATGGAGGGGCCTTATGGAGGGGTGTGTATGAGGGCCTCATGGGCACGCTCCCCTTGCAAACCGGTTTTCAAGGGTGTTCTACCCAGGTTATTACATAATGCTAAAATGAATTCGTTGAGGGAAGATGGGAAGATATAATAAGTCTAGTGAAACGAAAGAGTTCTGCACTTTGTGCAAACATTCTCAAACTTCTTGTAGCGTCCATGTTCCAAACTATTAGGGTACAAGGAAATGTTATAGAGTTGTGGCAAGTTTTGGCAGAAATCTATAATAATAATAAT
>NMUG010003023.1:0-15267 GCA_002855965.1 Monotropa hypopitys
TGCCATAACAGACTGGTTCACCCGTCCCAAGGGCCATACCGGAGCCGCATTAAATCCGACTAGTGGTACGTTGGACGGGATGAGATCCTCCAGAGGAGTCCCCAACTGCTTAAACAATGGGTAATACATCACGTCCGCTAAACTCCCCGGGTCAATTAAGATTCTCCGCACCAGGACTTTACCGAAGCGCAGGCTTACAACCAAGGCATCGCTGTGGGGGAGCTGAACCCTTTCCAAATCTTTTTCCGTGAAGGTGATTCGCTATTTTCCAGACGGCTCTATCCTCGGCCGCTTTGTCGACAAGCCAATGTTCTCACATATTTCCCGGATTGGCTCTGTCTGATCTCCTCGCTCATTCTACGCTCCGATGCTTCATCCATTGCTCCATGAATGACGTTTATGACCCGGACGACGCCGTCATCATCGCGGACTGGTGGGGGTGGTAGTCCGGCAGCAGTCTTTTCTTCGTCGATGTACTCCCTGAGCCTCCCAGCTTGTACCTGTTCCTCCAGGAATGACTTGAATGCCCTGCATCTAGTGGTGAGGTGTCCCCTGGCCTGGTGATAGGAACACCTCATGGAAGCGTTCTTTCCCTGTGGCTGCCCCATAATTTTGGGAGGTAGCCTAAAGAAATCTTCCTTCTCAATTTTCCGGAGGAGCTCGTATATGGGTATCTTAAATACCGTCTCGTTCTCCTGGAATTCTTCTGGCCGAGGCACCCTCCTTTATTTGGACTTTATCTCGTTCACCTGCCTCGGAGCATTATGTTCCGATCCTGACTTAGGGGCAGGCGCTGACTCGGATTTCAACCGTTCTGATCTCGCTTCCTCCAGTCGGCAATGCTTTTCGATCCGGGACATCAGGTCGTCCATATCTGCCGGACTATAGAGGGTAAGATCTTCGAACAGTCTACTCCGGGGATCCAGTCCCATTTTGAAAGAAAGAACTGCGGTTCCCGGAGAGCAGCCTTCTATCTCATTGTACACTTCCCAGTACCGAGCTGCGTACTTCCGTAGAGATTCTGCCTTGCCCATTCGGAGTGCGAGCAATGCATCCACCTCTTTTTTCTGCTTCGTACTTGTGACAAACCGGGCCAAGAAGGCCTATGACAATTCCCGGAATGAGCCGATGGATTGCTCCGGTAGCTTATCGAACCAAATGATTTCGAGATCTCCTAGGCTGGAAGGGAAGACCTTGCAAAGGAGCTCGTCCTCTGTGATATGCAGGGACATCATTTGGTGGAAGTGTACTAGATGCACATATGCATCGGATGTAGGTTCATATTTCTTAAATTTAGGGGCAGAGAAGCCCCTTGGTGCCCGGTACGCGTCGATCGCCGGACAGAAAGGTGAGCATACCAATTGTGCACGGACTTGGTCAGCCCGACTAACTATGCTTCGGTCATTCCACGCTTGGCATCCAGTTTTTCCCGGAGATCTCTAGACTGGACACACCTATCTTCTGCATGGGACCTGGAATTGACCGAAGCCTGCCGTTTTGCGGTCCGGTTATCAAATTTTCCTTTGCGCTTTCTCTCCTGCCTAGCCAACTGACTCTCGTGTGTGGCCGTCCCACTACTCGTCCAGTCTGGTTCCCAATTTCCCGTGGAACATTCCATTGATCCGGAACTTCCACCGAGGCGTAGCAATGCTGATGTCCGGGGAGTTTTATCATGAACCGGATCGATTGGATCCTTTCCTTTCCTTCTCCTTTCGCGCCCGGAGTGATCAGCATGAACGTCAATCCTCCGATCATCCGGATGATGTCACCGGTGATCCCTTCTCCTATCGGGGGAGCATGACATCCTCCTACCTTGGTCTTCCTCCGTACGGTTTGTCCTACGGGACTCCTTCGCTCGGAGCTCCTCCTTCAAGCGGAGCACATCTTCCTGGATAGCGAGTATGATTTCATCCTTCTTGTTGATGTGGTTTTCTAAGGTCCGGATATAAGCTCGGGAACCCTGATCTTTCTGAGGTCGAGTAAAAGCTGTGCCATTAGCTAGGTTATTTTCTGCATTCACAGAAGGGGTTCCATCAATGGGTAAGAGGACAAAGTCTTCAGGTGGATGGTTATTCGGCATGCTCTGTCCAGAAGCTGTGGGTGGGGCTATCAGCAGTCAAATGTGATGGATCAAGGATGTGTTCGCTGTTCTTCCCCAGCGGAGTTGCCAATTATGGGTTTGCGTACCCAAGATCCGATTTTCTAATCCAAGACCCGAACCCAAATGACTGCCTGGTGACTCCTGCGATAAAAAAAGTATTAGTGCTGCCCGGCGCCGAATTCCGGAAAGGCTCTCCGATGCCTAAGTCAGATGATTGCTTCTTAGAGGTGGTAGCTGTTCTAAATAAAAAATGAGTAACCCCTTACCCGTTCTGCAGTGCATGATATTTATAAGTTGCCCACATTGCCTTTAGTCCGGCGCGATCTACGGTAACCGTCCCAGATATTCCGCCGCAATATCAGGGATTTATCTAGATTTCCTTATTGGGTTATCCAAACAGCGATCGTCCGGTCATAGCATTGATCCGGTAAACCCTAGCAAGGCCTGGTTTGCCCGGTCATACCGTGTCGTGCTTTTGCTAGCTGTGATCCGGATAGACACCGTCCTCCGGCAGGGTTGCTGGGTCGGGATAACCCTGTGGTGTCCTGACCGAGCTGGTCCGGTGTGCGGGCCAGCCTGTTAGGCCAACCCGTGACCCAACTTCCGGCATAGTGCTGGGCCAACGGACCTCCAGTTGGTCCGGCCAACCTGCTCCAGCCTCAATGGGCCTGCCCCCAACGGGCCAGCTCCAAATACCCGGCCCAGTGGCCCACATTTGGTTCGGTTACCACAGTTAGTATTCTTATGCTTGCATTTGTATATTACTAGATCCAGAGTAGTCATCATCATCCACTACTTCAAGGAAGGATAAGCATATTGCGTAGTCAGCTATCTCTTCGGGTGAATATTCTAGAACTTTATAAATAAGAAGGTAGATATATCTAAATATGAATATATTTTAGAAGAAGGAAAACAATTGAAGGAGGTTAGTTTTGAAATGGTTTTGCTAAACATTAGATAGAAATATTTTCAAAGGACAAATGTTAATATAAATATGTTTTGAGGAAAATGGTGATATTATTAACAAAATGTTTTTTAAGAGAATCAAAGAGAAAATGGATTTTAGATATTAAACGTTGGAAAAAGTAATTTGAAAAATAAGTTTTATAGCATACTTAAGTAGCCTTGAACCTGACCGAAGGTTTATGTTCGGTGATTTACCTAGCCGAGGGTATATGTTCAGCAATTATTCTTTATAACCTAGCCAAAGGTTGATGTTCGACGATTGTTATGTTCATTACATGTGTACTTATCGGGAATATTTCGTTGGGTTACAGATCTGTCATAACATACGGTCAACGGATATAATAACCCTTGGCTATTATAGTAGAAAAGATGAGTTAAAGATATTTTGATAAGATCCCTACTCGATCTTGATATTATGATGGAAGTGTTTTGATGGATCAATATTGGATCCGACAGAAATTCTTATTAAGAAGAAAAATATGATAATGGGTTTTTAGAAAGGAAAACTTGGAAAAATGTTTGAAAAGGAAAATAGGAAAATGTTGAAAAAGAGTTTTTATTTAAGGAATTCGTGGATTTAAAGATAAGGAAAGAAAAAATATTTGAAAATGTAAGATTGGAAATAAATGGATAAAATCTTATATTTTAATAAAGATTTTGAAAATTGATGCAATGATATTTTTAAAATGAGTTTTGTCACCTAATTTATTCTCTTATTTATATTGTTCTTATATATTCACCACGCCTTTTTATACGTTTTCTAGGTGATCGCATTTAGTATTGTCCACCTGTTCAGCTGCAGTACAGTAGTTAGTGTGGAGGATCTATCCGTTCAGTTTTAGTACTTGGTAGTTGATCAGAGTTATTGCAATAGTTTGTATCAAGATATGTTGTTATCTAGTTGTATCAGTTTATTCAGTTTTATTTGGGCTCGGGTCTTGTTTATACCCAGTTTATTGAGCCGTGATGTATCATCTCTTGTACTGTATTTATGAGATCAGCATCTTCAGTTTTTCAGTTTTGGTTATATTAGAATTGTTGTTAATTGTAATCTATTCCTATGATATTGCTATGTCGCTAATCCGGTGATTACCTTTATAATTAACTGGGTTGGATCGTGACACTAGAGACCCAGTTACTCAGTGTGAATCAAGGGAACAAAAAAATTTAGACTCTCATTATTAATTTTTTCCTGACTAATCAAAACAATAGTCATTCAATTCTCACCAAGGTAGATCGAGGGTGTATACAAAATCCAAATCACAAATCATCGTGAATGTGCATGTGCAAAAATGATTGTAGAAAAACTCTATCCAAGCATAGATAATCAACTAAGTTCAATGAAATTTTCTTAAAGTGCTTTTTTCTTCATTTGTGTCCAAGTTCTCAAGTTTAAATAAAACAATAAAATCACATCAAGACTCTATTGGATGACACTCATCAACTCCTAATAAGTACCAAAATCAAATCGGGTTGCAATTGGGCTTAACACAAAAATAAAATTTTCCATGTGACTAAAACAATGCATGAATACCCTCACCCCCAACTTAAATCGGACAATGTCCTCATTAGCCACAATCATAGAATAAATAGGACACACAAGTAAATAATAGAGATAAAAAGATATCACCTCGGGAGTCGCAAAAGATATCCATGAGGGGGCATATCCCAACTTGGGCCAAATGGTCCTGCATGTTAATCCAACAAAACACGAAACAAAATATACAAATGAAATAAACCACTAAACCAACCCACCATTCCATCACGTGGAACATACGAGTCATACTTGTCTTTCTGTTTCACTCACTTAGTAATGCTTTAAAGAAGAAGTCTCCCAGTATTCCTGGGTAGGTCAGTATTTAGCAGGTTAGTCTCTCTCAGGCACTCTTTGTGGCTTTTTCATTATTGAGAGATATTCAATCACTTTTCACAACCATCCGTACTTTACCGAGATAATCCCAGATAAAACATCACTAAGGATAGCTATGCGGGCAACTAAACTAGACCATCAAATAGCCGTTCGAGCATGTCAAACACTGAAGGTATCTCAACCTCCATGGATTTAAAGTCTCCTAGACTCCTTAAAGCTCATTGTTCATTATAATTGGGATCCACCAAAAATATTGCTTCCACAGTTGTCCCATCTTTTATTCCTTCATCAATTCCCTTTACGTATGGCTTTAATATTTGGCCATTCACAGTGAAAATAGTGCCAATATGTGGGTTTTTTATTTTAATGGCCCCATATTGTAAGATACAAGTAATGATATAAGGACCATCCCACCTAGACCTTGATTTGCCTAGAAAGAGTTTCAATATAAAATTAAAGAGACATACTTTCATGCCAACTCTAAAGGACTTTTTAGTTATGTTTTTATCGTGAAATGCTTTCGTCCTATCCTTGTAAATATGTGAGCTCTCATAAGGTTCATTCATTAACTCTTCCAATTCCAACATTTGGAGCTTCCTATTCAATCTGACAGCAGTGATGTCAAAGTTTAGCTGCCTTATGGCCCTATATTCAAGCTCCACAGGTAGATGGCACACCTTTCCAAAAACCAATCGCTAGGGACACATGCCAATGGGTGTCTTATAGGTTGTACAGTAGGCCCATAGTGTATCATCTAGGCATAAAGACCAATCCTTCTTATCGAGCCTAACCATTTTTTCTAAGATCCTCTTAATATCTCTATTAGATACTTCTACCTAGCCATTTGTCTGCAGATGATATGGTGTTGTCACCTTATGTATGATGGAATACCACCGAACAAGGGCTGCAAAATACTTATTGAGAAAGCGGGTTCCCTCATCGCTGATAATCGCTCGTGAGTAGCCAAATGTGTGAAAATGTTTGATTGCAAGAACTTGATGACCACCTTGTGATCATTAGTCCTTATGGATACTACCTCTACCCACTTGGAAACATAATATACTTCCACCAAAATGTACTCGTTCCCATGCGAGCATGGAAATGATCCTATAAAATCAATGCCCTAAACATCAAAAATCTCAACAATTAGAATCAGGGACAATGGTAGCATATCACGGCATGACATATTTCCGGTTTTCTAGCATCTAAGGCATGGCTTGCAAAAGTCATGGGCATCCTTAAATAGCGTGGGCCATTAAAACCCGCTTTGAAGGACCTTCGCTGCCATTTTCTTTCCACTAAAGTGGCTCCCGTACTCAGGAGAGTGACAAAATGTGCGAATACTGTGAAATTTGCTCTCGAGCACAACTTAAACAGCTTCGGATCTTCCCAAAAATAGTGCCTCACTTGCACAAAAAATCGGTCCTTGTCTGCCTTGGACCATGTCGGTGGAAGTGTGCATGTAGCAAAGTAGTTAACAATGTGCGCGTACCACGGAGAACGCACTTGGCTCACCATAAAAAGTTGATCGTTGGGGAATGAGTCTTTCAAGAGTATGGTGGCACAAGTGTTCTCCACTTCGATCCTAAATAGATGGTTAGCTACAGAGTTCTCGGAACCCTTTTTATCTCTCATCTCAATGTCGAACTCTTGTAGCAATATAATCCACTTTATCAACCTCGACTTGCTCTTCTTTTTCATAAGTAAGTACCGCAAAGTGGCATGATCAGTGCATATTATGATTTTGGAGCCAAGGAGGTAGAATCGGAATTTATCTATCGCAAATACTATGGCAAGCAATTTCTTCTCAGTGGTGTTGTAATTGATTTGCAAATCAGAGAGGGTTTTGCTTGCGCAGTAAATGGCGTGGGGTCATCACATATGATCTCAAAAGGAAGAGACCAGTTAGGTGATCGGATGACAGGGGTCGTGGAGAGCATGTCTCTAAGGGTCTCAAATGCATAGAGACAAGCGGAATCAAACATAAACAGTACATCCTTAGCAAGTAAATCGCATAGGAGTTTGTAAATCCTAGAGAAATCCCGAATGAATCGTCGGTAAAATCACGCATGTCCTAAGAAGGAGCGGATGTGCTTGATAGTAGAGGGGGAAGAAGTTTGGAAATGAGGTCTACCTTAGCATGATCAACTTCAATCCCCCTCTTAGACACTATGTGTCCTAGCATAATCCCGTCTTGAACCATAAAATGGCTTTTCTCCCAACTAAGCACAAGGTTTGTCTCCATACATCGTTTCAGCACACAACGGAGATTTTGGAGACAACTATCAAAGGAATCTCCAAAGACTGAGAAATCTTCCATAAAGACTTCCAAAGAATTCTCCACCATGTCCGAGAAGATAGCCATCATGCACCGCTGAAAGGTAGCCGGTGCATTGCACAAGCCAAAAGGCATGGGCCGATAGGCAAATGTACCATAGGGACAGGTGAAAGTGGTCTTTTCCTGATTCACTGGGTCGACGACCACTTGATTATACCTAGAATATCTATCCAGGAAGCATTTATAGCTTTGGCTCGCCAACCTTTCTAAGATTTGGTCAATTAACAGAAGGGGACATGGTCTTTCTTAGTTATGGAATTGAGCTTGCGATAATCAATGCAAACACGCCAACATGTGGTCTGGCAGGTAGGCACAAGCTCCCCCTTCTCATTCTCAATAACAGTGATACATGACTTTTGGGGTACCACTTGAGTGGGACTCACCCACTGACTATTAGTGATGGTATATATGATACTTGCATCGAGGATTTTAATAACATCCTTCATCACAACCTCCTTCATGATGGGATTCAATCTCTGAAATTTACCTACCGAGTACGAGGTAAGATGCTGTTATTACCAATTATAAAACAATTTTAGCTTTGTTATAAATTAATTTTTATTAAAAATTATTTCTATGGTTCTAAATTAATTTGTTGGCTTAATTAATTCAATTTACGCATGCATATAAACTGAAAAGATGTAAGCAAGAATCAATCAGCAGCACAAAATAAGATATACGTGGAAACCCCCAATAAGGATAAAAACCACGGGAAGGAAAAGCAAACACTAATAACCCTTGTTCAGTTACAAAAACTCATAATTACAACCCAGACTCACTCGAGGTTGACCAGAGACCTTTGCCAACTCGCTCGTACACCAAACCCGTGCTCGCTCCTTGAATCACACAAGGCCTTCCAATCTGATCTTGAATGTTCTCGAACTTGATGAAGAACTAATACTTTGAAGTCGCTATTGTAAGCTCTGTCAATAACCCATAATGTTTTTCAAAGGTACAAACTAATTTATTTTCTCTTGAAAATCCCAAAATCAATGAATGAACCAACTCAACCCAACATCAAACCGTAATATGAAAACTCAGCAATATGAATATTCTACTCAAATTCCAAATCAACACAAAACTCAAATTGAATATTATACTACTCAAAAACAAAACAGAAATTTCCATTTGATCTTTGAAACCTAGGAACAAACCAGAAACTCATGTTTCAAACCTTCAGCATATTGATTTTAAAAAACAAACCAGAAGCTTACTGTAATGAATCTATCGCCTAGAATTCTAAAAGAATTTGACAAATGAAAACTCATACACCTGCTAAGAAGACTTAGTCCCAAAATTTCCAAACAAACTCATATACGAAAACCAACTAAAATTTAGAATCGAATGAGAATGTGTGTATCGACAACTTAACAAAAAACTCAGAAAATAATCAAGAACAATATACCTTGCTGTGTGAATGAAACCCAAAAATGATTCAAACCAAAATCGAAATTACTCAACTATGCCTCCTACAACATGTTTTGCACAAACCCAAAAAAAAATGAAGAACCCATAAAATCAATTTAAAACATTTAATTGTTCTTCCTTTGTGAATCGACCTAACCCAGAAAACTCATAAACAAAGTCGTCTCCTACCTTCATGAACTCTACTACAGAAATTGAAAATCAAAACCCAAAAATCTCAAACACAAATTAAAATTGAAAATTCTTATCTTAGTTACGTACTGAAGTTTCCGCACAAATCCAGAAATTTGAAATGCAAAATCAAAATCATGAGACCCAGAACAAAAATGAAATCGCAAAAACTAGAAATTTGAATCACAAAAATGAAACCCAGAAATCCGAAATTGAACGAAGACTCAAAAACTAAGGATTTACCCTACTGCATCGAACTCCTCCATCATCCCTCTCTGTGACTCCTCCCTGTGTCGTTCGATGTCCCTCGTCCCTCACCTCACGATGCAAAGCACATATATATATAATATAAAAATGATTTGGACTAGGTTGATTTAGAAACGAAATAAAATTTTAAGAAATCAAAAAGTTAGGAAACCTTGAAATCGATTTGGAAATTGATTTGGAAATGGAATTATTTTGGAAATCAAATCGAATAAATCTAGTTAACAATTGAATATGGAAACGAAATTGATTTTCAAACCTGGAGATGGAAACTGAATCTATCTGCGACAATCTGTATGGATTTTGGAAAGATAATGATATGAATCGAATTGGAAATGAAGAGATACACAACTGTAAAATGTAAAACCCCAGATCTGATAATCTGCTTGAGCAAAATTTAACTTTCGCTTGGCACTTTATGGTGAGGACACTTGCGCATGAGTTTGTTAAGTCTTTCCTAAGTCTCATGAAACTATTCGCTGTCTAATTGGGTAAAGTTCATTAAAGCTTGGCAAATTTGGTTGGTTTTACCAATGGGAAAATATTTCTCTGACATTGGTTCCATGTGGTAATGCTCCCGGAAGCCAATGTATGTAACCATTTTTTAGGTCGATCCTTCAAAGAGAAAGGAAAGTGCTTCAACTGGAGAGCATCATCCGTGAAGTGCAAGATGTGCAATGTGGAACATATGTCCATGAACTCGTTAAGATGCGCGTAGGGGTCCTCATTCTCTTGCCCATGAAAGTTGGGTAATAATTTTAGAAGTGTGAGCTTGATTTCATAATATGTAGCCATCGGGGTCGGCTGTCGAACATAATTTTGTTCTAAGTATGGACCGGGAAAAAGGTAGTTCCTGATGGCAGGATGGCCTCTTGGATTCCCACCGGTGATTACCAGAGGAGACTGAATGTTTCCACCCGTGACTAGTGGGACAATGTTGTATTTGCCTGGTGGAAAAACATTGTTTAATTTAATTTAAAAATTGTGGTCCATTTGAGTCTGATTTTCACTTTTGTTACTCTTTGGGTTTGTTCGATTGGCCCTTGTTGTTTTTGCAATTTCTAAGTCTATGTTCTCAAGTTCTGGGTGCAAAGAGCGGCGTTCAAGCATATGATAAAAATTGTACCTTAGAGACACTTATAGTGTGGTTGAAGATGATGTTCTGATTTACGCGCCGCAAGCACTCTATCGATGTCTTGTAGGTTTTGGGGTGTCGAATGATAAAGTGCAAAAAATAAAAACAAAAACTCCGAACTAAAATAAGAAACAAAATCCAATTAAGGAAACCGTGCGACTTTCCCCAACAACGGTGCCAAAATTTGATCATTATCATGTGCGAGTAAAAAATACAATTTATAACCGAGAATTAACACTACATAGTAGTGGTAAGTCAGGGGTAGATCACGAGAAAAGTAGGTGGAGTTTCGATTAATTAAATTAAGTTTCCTAAGTTAGTTCTGAAAAGATTTGGATTGGGTTTGATATTTAGAAACTAAAAACAATATGGAAAGTTTGCAACTTAGGAAAGTAATCAATTTTGGAAAGAAAAGGATTAAGAAACTACTTGATTTAAGAAACTAATGAATTTAGGAAAGTTGCAATTATGGAAACAATCAAATTAGACAGGTTTTGTGTAACAGCCAAGATTTCCAAACCATTTTTCGAGTAAATAATGATTACAAAACTTTTATAAGTTACAACCGGAAATGAAGAAATAAATGTACAAGGATTGATAAAGAAAACTACCTATCAACTACAATGAATCCGTGCTCCAATGCCCGACAAAAGAGTCTGAAGTATGCAGCTCCAATCCAAATAGACCCGGTATCTAAAAATAGAGGGTTAGGCAACAACCTAATAGAAAAATTTATATCCAAATATCTCTAAAATTGGGGTGCATGTGTGCTAGGGCAAGGAATGTATTATATGCATGCATAGAGATCTCTTTTCGTTTTCAATACCATTTGACTCGGACCATTATTTTATAACTCAAGACCAAAGTGTCATATTTTCCCAAGATGCTCCACTTTGACAAATCAAATGAGATAAAATAAGTAAAATTTCCAAATCTTTGCAATATGCCAAACTTGACAAAATCAAGAGTTTAGTTTACAATTTACCATTTCCTACACATTGACGAAATCAATAGAGTGATAGGTATCAATCTCGACAAATTCAAGGAACCAATAATATCAATATCATTAAAGAGTTATTTGGTTTCGGCTATTTCCACGCTAGTAGCCCGTCGGCTAGACTAATCGTATAAATTCCTAATTTCTTCCTGACCCGTTGGGAGGGCCCAGTCAAGCCCCCATTGCGCAATGTTGTGAGTCCAAAATCATCCACTCAGTTAACAAATTCACGGGGAACAATTTCCCATATATATATAGCCGACCTAAATAATCTCTCATGTTTTTAAGGCCAATCTACACTTTCGATTTATTTCTCTTCTCAATTCAATTTGATTAGGGCAAACAGCTCCTAATCTCATAACTTGACCCAAAACATGAGTTTTATAATCATTCTTTCAAATGTAAGAATTTAATGTGTCAAAACATTCCCAAGATCCCATTATCACAACACACACGTGTAAATCGACATTATTCCCAATTATTCAACAATTTAGAAAATCTAGGGGTTTCATCAAAATTGAGGGTTTTCCAAAATAAGTGTGGGATCTAGAAATTAAGTTCGTAGGGGACACAATGAAGTACAAATGGACCGAGGAACCCACAAAATTGAAGGGTTTATGAACCCCATAAACTCAACTTCGTGGAACACAATGTTTTTGTTTAGAAAGAATGTTAGGGAGAAGAGAGAAGACCAACAATAGAAATAAGAGGTAAAGAAATCCCTACTGAAATGACGAACTCTTGAATCCTAGGTGAGGTTTGGTGCTCCAATGCTTGATCCGTGCCCATGGATACATAGAGGATGTTACATGGGAGAAGGTTTGTGAAGATGTTTTTGCTCAAAATTCCCTAGATTTAGATAGATGGAGGAGAGAAGTGAGAGAAGAGAGAGAAGAGAGAGACAGAGAGAGATACGGTGGGAGAGAGAGGTAGAGGAGAGGGGTGTTACGGATGTGTGTGTTTGTGTGTTATGAGTGTATATGTGTTAGGGTTGAGAGGAATGGGTATATGAATGAGTCTCAAAAGTCATTCCCAAAATGCCCTTAATGAGTCACATATCGATATGTGATCAAGTCACATATCGATATGTGCACTACCCAAATGGCTACTGAGGATGAAGAGAGGACTCACATATCGATATGTGAGTGAGTCATATATCGATATGTGAACAACTGCCATGTCTTTGAAGAGTAAACAAAAGAGCTGTGTATATCGATATGCGATCAAAATGATGCCCAACAAAGGACTTGAAATTCGATATATGTTGAGGCATATATTGAAATATAGTCAACTCATGTCAATAGTGGGAATGTATATCGAAATGCAGAAGGGGGAAGAAGACCCTATATTAAAATACATCCAAGAGGCTAGGCATATCGAAATGCTTGTATATCGAAATGTAAAGGGAACAAGGCCACTACATTTCGATATACAACAATTAAGAGGGGAGGGCAGTAGATCCTCATATCAAAATAGAGAGGGGGAGAGAGAATCATGTATATCAAAATATGGTCTTGCTGAATGGACATGGCAAGACCCCGAATGTCAATAGACACTCCCAAATGCTTCCTCGAGCATCCTAAACCTTATACCACCCAAAGACAAGTCTTGGGAAGACCCAAAGATCAATAATTCTGAGATACCACCTAAGGAATATATGGAAAGTCCACAAAATATTCGGAATTTATGAGGAAAAAGCAATATAAATTCTTGAACTGATACAATCTACCACCCTTACAAAAATTTCGTCCTTGAAATTTACATGAACAAAGGCAGATGACGGAGACAAGATTTGCAATATTCGCAACATCAATAGTATCGAACCAATAATCGGCGGTTTTGGAAAGAGGTTATCAAGTCCAATATGAATCCAATAAAATGAATAGAAGATAAGGAATCCAAGTTTTACCTTCTCATAAGCATTCTCGCAATCACTACTTACCCAAATAGCAAAACGGGTGCTATGATTGTAAGGAAATCAAGGGGGGAGGATAACCAACTCGACCCAATCTCAAGCCACAACCAATAACAAAAGATATCCATGACAAGGGATACGATAGGATGATCAGCATAGCCACCAGGAGATGTCAAACCAAGAAAAAAGAACCCGTCGAAAGGGGGAAAACACCACGCTTCTGCTACATTTCACAACATTTGATCACTTACCAAGCAAAAGTACTTGGTGAAGAAGGGGAGGGTCAAAGACCTTGCCATAAGAATACCACAAAAAAAGCTCTCGCACTCAAATAGTCTTTCTACAACACCCCAGAATCTGATCATTGAGAACCAATGACACATGACAATATGGTACGGGCACGCCGATACGATACGGACACGCCAATACGATACAGACAAGGGATTCATAACATCAAGCTTATAACCGATATGGAACTTAGAACCAACCACCACTAAGGAACTGAACCAACAAGACAGACCACATGACTAACACAAATAGAATCAATCACTCAACCTAATCAGGAGTACTAATCCACGAACCTTTGTCATAATATTATATTACTCCACATACTCATAGATAGACACACAAGCAATTGCACAACCCTAAAACTAATTGCACACTGGACATTTATCGACCAACAAACTCTAAATAGACTCCAATTCTCCTGTACAATCAAACTCGCACACATACCTAGTGCGGTACTGGAATGACTTCTGAAAGTTTATTTTGAGATGTGCTAGCCAGTCGCCTTCTCAAATCAATTCTTTCTAGTTATTCCTACACTGCATGACACAGACTACACACACACCCGGTCATGCCAAACATCAATACATATATCTATGTCGGTGAAGTCAAACCAAAGGAGACACACTCTCTACCCAAAACTCTCAACATGGTTGCACGATACAAACACAATTTCACATCACTGATCAAACTAGAATACCATCACTCACTAACCACAAACCAACAACATCACACACTCTCAAAAACAAGATACCAATAGTAGACACTCTCTCAAATTAGAGGTGCTCAATCGCCCAAGGGGATAAGTGTCACACTCTGAAAATTTTAATTAATTTCCATTCGTTCAATAAATTTAATAAATCGAAATTCGTATGTCGTTGAGATCTCGAGGTGTTTGGGAGCATCTATAACGATCATATGTCACATTGAGTAAGTCCGGGTGAGATGGGCATCTCCGGCATGAAGTTCGTCGATGGTTGGATGTTCAGATAAGTTCCAGATCGCGTTTAAAACCCATCGACCTGATCCATTCTTCAAATCCAAATTCTTTGTTCATGAAAGTCATAGATAATTGAATTACGAATCCAACGCAACTTGAATCGTCCCAATCAAAGTTCGGACGAAGAAGATATCACATTTTTAAGTTTGCGAACTTTCGGTCGAACATCGAAGCAAACCTGGGCAAGGTTCTGGTTGGCCGTCCGGAGCTCGTCCGGAGCTCGTCCGGACGGGGATGATGTTGAGTGCGCGATAAGTTTGGGAAAATGTATTTTTTTGGCACAAACTCGTCTCCTCTCTCTCAACCCGAAATTCTCTCAACCTAAACCCTAAACTCCATCTTCTCTCTTCTCTAACCACCAAATCCCATGGATTCAAGTCTCCGGGCCTTCTTCAATGTTATTCTATGCATCTTCCTCTATGCGGTGGTGGCCATGGATCGTTCGATTTGGGTAGGTTCTCTCCTCTATCCAAATCCTAGATCTATTCTCTCTCTCTACATTACATGGATGTTGGTTGATCATTTGATGTTTTGGTCTTATGAAACATTGTAGAGCATTGTTAGAGCTTTGCGGTGGCGGGCTTGTTTCACTCCGGCGATCATGGAGTTTTTCCGGCGACTTTTCCGGTGAGTGTCACCGGAGCTTCGACGAGGTAGAGTTTTCTATCCCTCTCGTTTATATTATTGGCACTCTTACTTCCTTGTCGTTCGTTTTTATGAAATTTCGTCAAGTCTTGTATATTCACAAATTAGTATCAAAGTATTGTCATTCACTTAAATTGGTCGCGTTGAGTTTTGAC
>NMUG010003024.1:0-15264 GCA_002855965.1 Monotropa hypopitys
GTGATCATATTTGCTCCATCATAAAGGCTTTATTTTGATAATAATTAAGAAAAAATACAAAATAATATTACCAAACATAATTTTCTGTTGTTTTTGATTTACACAGTTACAAAAATATATTATCGAACATGTTTTTTATTATTATTTTTTTGAAATAAATAAAATTCTTTTTTTCATTCTTTTTAATAAATAAATAAAAAAAGAAAAATAGACCAAAAGGAACCCTAACTTTTCACTCTTCCGCTCCACTTCACTCACTGACCACTCTCTAATCAAAAGGTAAATGTTAAAACCCTGCCTTCCTTCCTCTTCCTCTCTCTGGCTGAGGAACCAAGGCGGTGTTGATTACAGCTTACAATTGACAGACGCCATGGACTCATCCGAGGCAACAAAGATAGTGTTCTCGAGGATCCAAAGTTTGGATCCAGAGAACGCCACAAAAATTATGGGTTACATATTCATTCAAGACAATGGTGAGAAGGAGATGATTCGCTTGGCATTCGGCCCAGAAACTGTTTTGCTATCACTGATAAACCAAGCGAAAACCCGTTTGGGACTTTTATTTAACAGTTCGTCTTCTACACCCTCCGCGCCCTCGTCTCCCTCACTCTACAGTCCTAGTATACCCAACCCGTTTCGTCAATCTTCGCCTAAAATCATTATACCTAACAATGGGTTTCATATGAACCCCGCTTCGCCTTCTGGGTTTTCCGATCACCGGAGCCCTAAATCCGCTTCTTCTCTCTCCTACGCAGCTGTTGTCAGTGGAAGCACTAATGGTGTTTCTGCGTCGTTTTCTCCTACTAGATCTTCATTTTCAGTACCGCAGTTCTACAGTGACAGTAACTGCAGAAACAATAATAATGAGTATACTCTGCAAGATCAGCTTTCGTTTCTCGACGAATCGTCGAATAATAACGATTTTGGGGATCATACAACGGCCCCTGGTGGACGGAGCGATTCGATTCTTTTTCCTTATGGGATGGACTCTAGCAATTGCGGAGACAACCGCCACCATTTCCACAGGCGGAGTTGTTCAGTGAGTGATGCGTGGCTTGGTGGTGGTGGGTCTGACTATGGAGGCGTTCCTTGTGTGTACTTTGATAGAGGGTTTTGTCAGAATGGCAACACGTGCAATTTCTTGCATGGTGGCGATGCGGATTCATCCGTGAGTAAGCTTAATGGGTTTGATGAGTTACTGAGACTGAAGGCGATTCAACAACAGAGGTTCGCAACAGCTTCTCAGCTTATGGTTGGAGGTCTTTCCCCCTACAATAAAAGCATGAACTTTATGAATGGCTCCCCAAGGTATATTTAAGTGATAATTACCTCCCATTTTTTCTTACAATGTTGAACGGATTTATGTATTTTGAGTTTCGTTTTGTTCTCGGCATTTGGTGATATCTTGATGACATTGTACCGTGGATATTCTTGAGAAAAGGTGTGTTAATGTAGGATACAGTCCTGTCAATATGCCTGTCCGGAACCGACAATTTTTTAACCCAAGATCTGGTTTTGAACTGGGCTTTCTGCTTTGGAGTTGGATGTTAGGATTATGTTTTGGAGTTGATTGTTGGTTCCATTTTTTCATGGAATTACTGATTTAGAGTTTGATTTGGTTTTGGGACTTTGGTATGTAGTGCTTTTAATGGCTTGATGACATTGTGAATATATGTGTTTTGTGTATTGTGTTAACCTGAGTAAATGTGTTTTAGTAAAGGTTCTATATGACTGTTCTGCACCTAATAAGGAGCAATGCTAGGGACACAGAAAAAATACATAGAATCAGTCACAGATGGCCACGTGGATGGTTCTGATTGGTCACTGTTTTTTACAGTTTTAGCAGTGATCAATCAGAACCAGCCACGTGGCCATCTGTGGCTGGTTCTGTGTATTTTTTCTGTGTCCCAAGCATTTTCCAATGATTATTGGGCCGAGACTTTGCTTTGTTATTGGGATTTTGGTTTGGAGTTGATTGCTAGTGTTTTTTCTTCCATGGCATTGTGCTATATTTAGATCCGCGTCTGCAGCAGTGGTGATGGGCCAAGAATTTCAAAACTTCCATCGTTGTCTATCTGAAAGGAGTGATTTTTCAGTCATGGGAATTGAAGCAAGTGCTGATTCTGTTTCTAGGCAGATTTACTTGACATTTCCAGCTGATAGTAGTTTTTTGGAAGAGGACGTTTCGAATTACTTTAGGTAACTGGTTCGTGGCTGCTTGAATCATTTCACATTTGACTATTTTTGGTACAAAATGCTACGGACACAGATTTGTTACACAGAACCAGTCACAGATGCATGCGTGGCTGGTTCTGATTGATCACTGCCAAAACTGTAAAAAAACAGTGACCAATCAGAACCAGCCACACATGCATCTGTGTCTGGTTCTGTGTAAAAAATCTGTCTGTGGCAGAGCTCTTTTTGGTAAGCTAAATTTGTCTTTTGGCTTGTAGAAAATTTGGAACAGTTCAAGATGTGAGGATCCCATACCAGCAGAAGCGAATGTTTGGATTTGTATCGTTTATTTACCCAGAGACTGTGAAGTTCATTTTGGCCAAAGGCAATCCTCATTTCATATGTGATTCTCGTGTGCTCGTTAAGCCTTACAAGGAGAAGGGAAAAGTCCCAGACAAGTAGAGACTATTGCTTTATTCTTTCTTTCTTTTGTTCAGTTTATTTTTTTTACTATCATGGGTTGATTTTGAATTATTGATTTAATTGTTTGTAGGAATCAACGCCAGCGTCAATTGGAGAGAGGATGGTCCTTTGATTCTCTAGAGCCCTATGACCTCCCTGTTGGTAACTAAACAAGAAAACTTGTTTTTCTTCTCTGCTTATTTTGTAACTGATTTGTGGACATGCAGGAAGAAGACGACGTTAGGGTATGGAAAACCTGTAATTTTTTAAATATATTTCAATTACAGATTTCTCATATCCAAAAGTAATATTTTGTTCCATCTTCCCGTTCCACGCATTAGTAATTCTATGTACCCAAATGCTAGAGACACAACAAAATGTCACAACAATGACATTTTGCGACACTTTTGTGTTGCAAAATGTCACAAAGTGTCACAAAATGTCATTGTTGTGCATTACTGTTCTATGTATTCTAGCTCCTTTTTTATGCTGATCTTTTATACAGGACCAAGGATGTTTTCTAATTCTAAAGAGATGCTAAGAAGGAAATTAGAGCAGGTTGAATTGCAACATGCCATTGAACTTCAAGGAAGAAGAATGATGAACTTCCAACTTTTGGAGTTGAAGAACCATCACCACAGTCAACAATTCCAACAGAACCAAATCCATGGAATTCCCATTTCCTCTCCTGATCAGCCTCAACTTTATACCTCTCAGAGTCATTTGCTTCGTTCTAATAGTTGCTCAGCTGCAGCCAATCCTACAATTGCTACCGCTGATCAGAAGCTAGAAATAAAAGAAGCTTGCGATAACTGCAATGGCAATGAAAATGTCTGCAGCAACGATGGGTATGGAATTTTTCTTTGCGATCAAAATGCAAGGTTACACAATAAAAAATAATTAATATTTCTAGGGTTCTATTGGATTGAATCTGTATTTGGCTTATTTTTGGATTGTTTTGATTTTGTTTCTCTATTTAACTTCTTTCCCATTTTCCAACTCTGTTTTTGTGTTGAGAGCAGTTTTGAACACATCCTCCCTGATAGCCTCTTTGCTTCACCTACAAAATCAGCCGGTGATCACCGATCTGTCTTCTCCATTTCTTCGGCAGAACCAGACAGCACTTCAGTTACAACTACATCTTCACCTAACAATAGCCCAATGCTGCCTCGCCCTTCACCCTCAACGTGACTTCTTTGAAGTCATGTTACCTCTAATTACCAAGGTACATCGCCCCCTCTCCTAGTCCTGAGAAAGTTGATTCTATCTTTTTGAATAGATTCTTTGGTAATGTTTTGCTTATTTTCTTTTGGTCCATGTATGCAGAAAGATTGAGTAGAACATGTAAACAAGGGAAAAAGTCTTGTAGCTGTACAGCCAAACCATACCCTCAACTGAAGAAAAGATCTGTAAGGAAGATCTCCTCAAGATTATTGTCATCATCACCATACTACTTATAGCAGTACCTATGTATATACAGAGGACCGATGAACTAATTTATTGGAGTGGGGTTTACTTTTGTACCCTCTGTTGCTTTTTGCTGGACAACACAACACAACAGCATTACATAAGGCTAGTACCTTATGTTGTTAATTTGACTTGTTTACCCTCCCCTTTATCCTCTTTCGCCCTATTTTTTTTGGCCTTGTTCATGTAAAATTACAAGTTGCTCTTTTCATGTATGAAAAAGTATTAGGTTAAAGTTTGATTTTGTAAAGAAAAAAAGTGAGTGCAAGTGGATAAAAATGAAGTGCCAAAAATAATTTGCTTTCCAACTAACCCTCTTTTTTTAGGAGGGGAAATGAGAGAAGAAAGAGCTGATGTCTTTATGCAGGAGGAATGGGGAATGCTTGTTTATAGAAAAAGCAGACCCAGGAGGATAGTGCTTTTATTGTAGGGTGGAATAAACTGACTGTCCAGAAATCTCTGCTAGTTCGCCCCCAGTGTTGGGAACTCATAATTGATAAAACCCTGATACCACGACCCATAAAACTTTAAACTGGTAAACCGGATCAAACCAATAAACTGGACCGAACCTGCAGTTTGGTCCGGTTTTGTAAATCATCCAGTCCGGTTTGAGTTTTTTTAAAAAAAATTGGTTTCGGTTTTGGTTTTAAAAGGGACCGGACCGAATCGGACCGAAATGTATATTTTTTAAAAAAAATGTAAAAAATGTATAGTTTTTGCAATTTATTTTTTTGATTAATGTCAATTAATAACTAAAACTAAAATACATATATATTTTATAAAAAAATATGTATATTTTATAAAAAATATTTTTTTTGCATAAAAGTATAAAATATATGTATTTTACAAAATATGTGAATAAACCGAAACCGAATCGAAACCGTATCGAAACCGAACAAACCAAACCGAAACAAACCAATTTAATTCGGTCTGGTTTCGGTTTACATACCCTTGAACCGATTTACTCGGTTTGGTTCGGGATTTTACCCCAAACCGGACCGGACCGATTTCACCCCTACCCATGTGGGGTTCCTCCTCTTCTGTGTTCTCGCTAACGGTCATGGTGTAGAGGTAGAAGAAGGGATGTACCTAGGAAGTAAGTGCGAAATGCTCTACGGGTTCTTGGACAAGGGGCTTTGATGTGTAATTACTCATAATGGAAGGAGAGGGGTATATATGGTAAGAATGGGAATGTAGAAGTGGAGTTTGAAAAAGATGGTGCTTTTATTGTTTCAATGTTCCATCTGTTACTCAAAAGTTGAAAAGAAACATAAAAGGGTAATTGAAGGAGGAGGGGAAAAGAGGAGGAAAGAAATATGTGTGTTTTTATGGAAAATTTCACATGAGAGGTGGCAAGGCAGATCAGAGCTGGCAGGCGTTTTGTTTATAAAGGCAAAAATATATTTAAGAAAACTATCCAACAAGATACCTACTCAGGGAAACAACTAGAAATTTACATGAACTAGAAATTTACATGTACTCAGGGAAACAACTAGAGATTTACATGAGGAAACAGAGAAAAACATCACTGTGTAAACTTGAATTTTAATCTTTCTAACAATAGCACTAGGAGACGCCACTACTCCATCAAAATACTTAGCATTTCTGGTTAGCCATATTTGATGAACTGAACTCACAAATGTAACCCTTTTAGCATTTATTTGTGGACCAGATCCACGAGTCTCTCTTTAGCCATTTTACAACACTCTTGATTGTATTCATCTCCCTAGTAATTCACAACCATTCCTTGATGCCTTGCCAAACATGAAAGCTCACGGAACAGAAGAAGAAAAGGTGATCAGCAGTTTCGAACAATGCTCCACATAGGAGAAACCTACTGTCCAAGTTCGAAATTGGCACTCTATCTGTTGTGTTCAGTCTACCTCGAATCCCTAACCACACAATGAAATTCTGTTTAGGGATGACATGTGTGGTGGGGTAAATCAAGATTCGCCACGTATCAAGGACATAATTATATTATCTCAGTCCAGCGGTAGCGCAACCTACTTAGTGTCACATCATTAGCATCCATATCAAAGGATCAGGTCAGTCGTATCCGGTTAGACATCCACTAAGTGCGGGACCCAGCTATTCTGCGCGGCGTTGCTAGATCCCCATTAGATATAGCTTGTCACGTGTCCAATAATCCCATGCGCTACGGGTTAGGTGGGCCCAGAGTGACTCACACCCTGGTGGTTGGATAGGAGATTGTTCAGGAACACGTGGAGGATCATGGGCGGTACAGCTAGCCGATTGGCGCATGCAGATCTGATGTGCGGATTAGGCTCGCCCTGTGCGGCAGCATCCCCACGGCACAGAGAACAGTTATCCAGTACAACGCGTGTCAGACCAAAGTGTGGTGCAGTTGGACGCGTGCCCTAGCAGAGCCCGCTGTGCGGATTAGGTCGGCTTTGTGCGGCCGATATCCTCCAGCGCGGCATCCAGTAAAACAGTGCGAGAAGGGGTGGCAGACGAAGAGTACACGTGCCGGTCAGCCAGAGAGCGGTGCGACATCACGCGTGTCAGACTTCCCCTTCCCAAGAGAACATTCGGTTCCCAAGAACATCAGACACGAGGAGAATGGACGAGAAATCTTAGGAAGATCTCGTTTTCAGCGAGAAGCTGAAAACCCGGAAGGAAGACATATATAAGCAGGAGACGAGCCACCGGTGAACGGTACATGCTATTTTGCTCTCACACCTTCTTGTGCTTACAGTTTGCAGTTTCCTCTTCGATCAGGACTAACTTAGTCATCAGAGAGCCTTCCGGCCGCTAGAGGCGGAAGGTCCTCTAACTGTTTTCTTTAAGCGCAGGACCAGGTAGAATTGGAGTGAGTTGACAGGGTGACGGAATAATCCAGATAACCAGTTGTTTACCGGCAAGGGTAGTACCAGCGTATTTTTCCCTCGCACAATTGGCGCCGTCTGTGGGAAATCCACCCACAAAAGCAAGAAAAATAAGTCGGAGCCCAGAACCAGTTGAGAAGGAATGACAAACCATGGAAAAGAAACCCCCAGCACTATCGGAAAGGAGACCGGAAAGGGAAGGCGCCTAAAGGCCACCCGTTCCGATCCTCCTCCAGCACCCAGAAAAGTTGCCAACAACCAGTCACGTCTCCTGGATACTCATGGAGGCGTTCCTAGCCTGAGAGGGACCTCTAAAACCCCTACCAGAGGCGCTGGGAACCCACTGAGAATCTGGAACGACGTCCCGGAAGACCAGCATCACGACAATAGGGAGATGGAACACTCCCAAGAAGGAGACAGTAGGTCTCGCTCTGAGTACACTCTGTCGCCTACCAGGTCCAAGTCGATCAGAGACGAGGACTTGGCTAAGATCATCAGAACCCAAAACCAGGCGATTCAGCGCTTGGATTTGCAGGTAGCAAGACTCTTCAAACAGCACGAGGAAAAGCAGAGACACGTTGGCCATCAATGACAACGTTCAGAGGCTCAGACGAGCCAGGTCAGAAAGGATCCCCCTCGCCCCTCTAGGAACTAAGTGGTGGCACCAGAAGGAACAGGGAGAACCCACCAATAGAACAGCAGAGAAGGGAGGGACCCACCCCGTCGCCGGGAGTGGTATAGGGTTGCTCGAGATCCCCCTCAGCCCAGCGAACATCAGAGCAGAGATCAGTTTCGCCCCAGGGCCCCCGTACATGGTGAGCGCGCAGGAAGACCATAGAATTCAGCTCCGGTCAACTCCGCACCAGCGAACTTCGAAGATATGAGGACATGGCTAGATGAGCGTCTCAAGGACCGGGGAACGACCCAAGAGACCGCGAAGAAAGCTATTCAGCAGATCACTTCCACCTCGCTCTCCAGGGAAATCACCAGCTATCAGATTCTTAGAGGTTTTAGCCTCCCTAACTTTCAGAAGTACGATGGGAGGACAGACCCAGTGGCGCATCTCAAGGACTTTCAACAGTCCCTGATCTTGCACGAAGGAGACGAGAGCCTCTATTGCAGGATATTCGCATCTAGTTTGGACCGGACAGTGCTCAACTAGTATCACAAGCTAGCAACGCGATCAATTTGCAACTGGGAGCAGTTAGCCGAGACATTTGTTGGTAGGTTCATGAACAGACGAGCTGCGCCGAAACACTTTGACTCTATGACTTCGTTGAGAAAATGATCAGATGAGACTCTCAGGGCGTATGCCGGACGGTATGTGGACATCTATAATGAGGTCGAGGACTGCACCGAAAAGCAGCCCGTATCTATGTTCAGGTTGGGGCTTTCTTTTGGTGAGAAACTGAGGGAATCCCTTACCCTAACCCTAGTGGAGACCTTTCCCGAGCTGATAGAGCGGGTGGAACAGCACGCAAAACTGGAGGAGGAAGCCCTTGTAGAGACAGGCCGCGCCAACAGATCATACCGGTCCCATATGGTGGATTCTTCTGGCAGGAAGAGGAGCAGGAAGAGGAAGGCATCCCAGCAATCTCATTCCGAGAAGGTAGAAGAGGCTGAGACCGCTGTACTGACTGCTCACAGGATGCCTCGACCAGGCCCTGAGGCCTACAAAGCCATCAGGACAAAGTTCAATACTTCTATTTTCACAATGGTTCACCCCCTAAAGGATAAGCCTTTCTGGAGGTGGCCTGCCAAATAGGAGGAAACCAAGCTGAACTAGAGGCCACGGGACTCAGATGCAGCTATCATAGAGAGTTCGGTCATATGACCGAACAGTGCCAGATTTACAAGCAATTCTTGGAAGACTTGGTAGGGGCATGTCATCTGAAGCAGTACATCGCCCAGACACCCAGACAGGACACCAGGCCTAGACAGATGGAGATGTGCGACAACTCTTTAGATGAGGACCTACCTACACTTGGTACTATCATAATAATCCACGGAGCTATAAAGCTGAGCTCCAAAGCAGAGTCTCGCGCGTAAAAGAGGAAAGAAGGTCATGAGCACCATGTTCTGTAGCTCGGGCAGAAGAGCCACAGGGAGCAGTGCGGGAAACCTGTTCATATCTCATTTTCAGAGGAAGACTTGGATAGGGTTGTATTCCCGCATAACGACGCGTTGGTGATCACCCTCAGCATCAACAGGTATGACACTGGAAGGATCTTGGTGGACCAAGGCAGCTCCACCGACATCATGTACTTTCAGGCTTTCAAAAGGATGGGGTTCACCTAGGCGAATCTCAAGCCAACTAGGACCACTTATCGGATTCAGTGCAGAGCCAGTATGGCCCTTGAGAGTCATCACCCTCTCAGTCCGAGCAGGGAAGGTGACCATGGATACAGAGTTCTTGGTGGTGGATGTGTTTTCAGCCTACAACGCCATTATAGGGCGTACTTGGATGCACAAGATGGGGGCCATCCCCTCCACCTATCACCAGATTATCAAGTTCCCAGGGCCCAAGGGGATTGAAAGCATTAGGGGGAGCCAGAAGTCAGCCAGAAACTGCTTTATGGCTTCCATCAAATCCAGTCCCAATGCCAAGCAGGTGAAGTCTATTGAAGTTCCCGACTAGCCTGTCTTAGAGGATGTAGGTGTGGATCCCTCCACCGTGTGGTCGAGAATCTGAGAAAGGTTCCCGTCCATGAGACCGATGAGGAAATGTACTTCTTGATCGGGGATGAGCTCCCTAAGACGGATGCCGCCGAGTTGGTCCGGGTGTTTAAGGACCACATTGACGTATTTGCTTGGACCCCACGGGAGATGCCCGGGATACAGCCGAGCATAATATATTACTGGCTGAACGTCGGCACTTGTCACAAGCCAGTAATGCAAAAAAGAAGACACTCAGCCGCGCAGCACTCAGAGGTAGTTATCGAAGAGGTTGACCGACTTATCCAGGCTAGTGCTATCAGGGAAGTCTACTATCCGGAGTGGCAACACGATCGTTGTCAAAAATAAGAATGGTACCTGGAGGGTTTGCGTTGACTTCACCAGTCTGAACAAAGCTTGCCCCAAGGACAGTTTCCCCATGCCCAAGATTGATCAACTAGTGGTTTCTACGACGGGATACAAGTGGATGAGCTTTCTGGATATATACAGAGGCTATCATCAGATCGCAATGTATGAGCCCGACCAGGAGAAGACGTCTTTCATCACACTGCTGGGATTGTACTGCTACAAAGTAATGTTCTTTGGCCTGTGCAATGCCGGAGCAACATACCAGAGGCTAGAAACCCTCATGTTCAAGAATCTGCTGGGTAAGAGCATGGAGGTTTACATCGACGACATGGTGGTCAAGTCCAAGGAGACGGATTCTCATTTGGTAGATCTCTGCCGCCCCTTCAAAGTACTTAGAGATTTCAAATTGATGCTGAACGCCTCGAAATGTGCTTTTGGGGTAAGCTCAAGTAAATTTCTTGAGCACTTGGTGACTCGGAGAGGCATGGAGGCGAACCCGATCAGATCGTTGCACTCCAGAACCTCCAAAGTTCGAGAAGGACCAAGGAGGTACAACGATTGACTGGGATGGTTATCGCGCTGAACCGTTTCATCAGTCGCTCATCAGATAAATACAGACCTTTCTTCCAACTCTTGAAGAAGAGAACAGATTACTCATGGGGACAGAATGTGAAGAAGCCTTCCAGCATCTGAAGAAATACCTAGTCGTACCACCGCTGATCACCACACCAGAACTAGGGGATGTGTTGATCGCCTATCTGGCGATATTATAGCATGTGGTCAGCGCGATGCTCATCAAGCAGGAAGAAGGGCAGCAAAAACCAGTATACTATGTCAGTAAGACGTTGTTAGACACAGAAATCAGGTACCTTCATTTGGAGAAGTTGATTTTAGCACTAGTAATGACTTCAAGGAAGTTGTAGCACTACTTCCTGGCACACACCATAGAAGTACCAACCGTCCACCCTATTGGATCTGTCCTGGGAAAGGCAGACCTATCGGGAAGGATTGCAGCTTGGTCAGTTGAGCTGGGCCCCGTACTGCGGTGAAGGGTTAGGTCCTTGCAGATTTCATTGCAGAATTTTCACACGAACCCGCACGGACACCCCAACCGCGGTCATCAGACGAACATGCAACTCCTGTTCATTCCGCACTGCCAGATGTTGATGAGCTGCACACAAAGAAATAGTGGAAGCTCTTTGTGAATGGATCACCGTGCAATAAAGGATCAGGAATGGGCATTGTTTTGTTTCCCCAAAAGGACTGGCCCTGGAACAATCAGTCCGATTATCTTTCAAGGCCTCCAACAATGAGGCAGAATATGAAGCACTTATCACAGGTTTGAAAAGCACAAGGAGGTGCGAAGCTGAGGGCCTACTTATCCATTGTGATAGCCAGCTCATCGTCAATCAGCTTTCAGGGGAGTATGTATCCAAAGATGACAGGATGGCGTCCTATACAGCTTTGGCCAAGAAGCTCCTTCAGCAGTTCAAAAAGACACAGATGGTTCAGATTAGTTCCAGACAGAACAGCCATGCAGATGCCTTGGCCTCTCTGGCCTCCTCCATACCCTCCAAGCTCTGCCGCACGGTGAGTGTCGATTCTCTGTCGCAGCCCAGCATCCAATCGAAGGAATCAGATGAGACTTTCGATTTGGATATAGGCCCGAGCTGAATGGATTCAATCGTTGCTTATCTTGCACGGGATAAGCTCCCCGCAGTCAGGAAGGAAGCTCACAAGATCAGAATCAAATCAATCAAGTACTAGCTCTCGCCAGACAAGATCCTGTATAGAAAATCTTTCACAGGGCCATACTTGCGATGCGTACACCCTGACCTTGTTCAAAGATTTCTGTTCGAAATCCATGAGGGGGTGTGCGGCAGCCATATTGGTGGGCGTTCCATAGCCCACAAGGTCATCTCCCAGGGATATTGGTGGCCGTACATGCAAGAAGATGCTAAGGTCTACATCAGGAATTACAAAAAATGCCAGAAGTTTTCGCCCATTATCCACACGCCTTCAGCAGACCTAGCACCCCTCACGAGTCCTTGGCCCTTTGCTCAGTAGGGCATTGACATCGTGGGGCCCATGCCACCAGCAAAGGGTATGAAGAAGTACCTGCTGGTAGCAACAAATTACTTTACCAAGTGGATTGAGGCAGAGCCACTTTCCAAGATTACTGAACGCAACATAGAGCAGTTTTTCTAGAGGAACATCATCACTAGGTTTGGAATCCTATATCCCATTATGTTAGACAATGGCACCCGGTTCCAAGATAAGTTCAAAACTTTCTGTTCAACTTACAAGATCCGGCCTCCGTAATTACCCGCGGTGCAACGGACAGGATGAGGCATCTAACAAGACTATCCTGGATGGCATAAAGAAGAGATTGGACAAGGCTAAGGGAAGGTGGTTTGATGAGTTACCACTAGTCCTTTGGGCCTACCGCACAACGCCCAGAAGGTCTACCAGTGAAATATCATTCTCCTTAGCATATGGAACATAAGCAGTCATCCCACTAGAGGTTGGCATCCCCACCATCCGCACTGATTTAGTGGAACAGGGAGCAATGACAATGCTCTATCCGCGCAGCTAGACCTCGCCGAAGAAAAGAGAGAGCGTGCACTGGTCAAGCTAGCCTCTTACCAAGAACAACTAGCCAAGTTCCACAACAGAAAGGTGCATCCAAGGGCATTTGGAGTTGGAGACTTGGTACTGAGGAAGGTCCTTGGCAACACCAAAGATCCAGCCGATGAAAGATATAAAATTCTAATCGATCTTTACCAATATTTGACCATATGATCTTCTAATAGCTAAGAACAACCTTGCATTAATTGATTTTGAAAATATTACCTCCAATGAAAGATATAAAATTCTGAAATTTATGCCGCAAGAGTTTTCTTTATTTCCTTCCACTATTCATCTTGTTCTTCATTTAATCACTTCTGCAATAGACCCTCTCCCAAACTAACTCTCTCTTAATTCTCACTTCTTCTCTTATTATTCTCAGAGCACTTACGTACACAATTTTTGAACTTAAATTGGTAACAGAGTCTTCTATTGCATATTATATGACATACATATGTTTACACATTCTTAACAGCACACAATAAGTTTTGACACTACATAGTCATGAATTCAATCCTTACGACACCTCACACTTGAATATTTATAAAACTCAATACCCCAGTGATTTGCTGATAACCTTCCTTACATTCTTGCCACGATTTGACATAGATACAAGCTTTGTATTGCATATCTTACCCACACTGCATAACCATCGACACCTCACTAGAAAATACCCAATTTTCTTCTTTTATTACATTATCTCCCTTCTAGTTTTTATTCTTTTACTTTGATCCTCAAAACTTATCTAAAACTTATAATCAGATTTGTTTTAATTCTAATTCCTTACATAATTCCACAAAAGTTTCATAAAAAATTCTAAAAAATTCCCAAAATTCCTTAAAACATCCCAAAAATTCTTAAACATTTCTTAAGCTCAAAAATTTATTCTAAACCTCAATTATTATTTATTAATATCCTTAAAATACAACATAGGTCTTATAGGAGAAGAGAGACATCAACATTACAATGGGGAGGAAAGGGGAGAAGAGTGACATTTGATTTCGACTATGTATTGTCTCGTGTGGTGGCTCCCCAAAGAGAAGAGGATACCTAACAAAGAAATTAGAGGATTAAGGGTTTTCGGGTAATCTGGTAGGTAGAGGGGCAGTTTTCGTTTACAACTTTTTCAATTTCATGTATGTGATATTAAGATTTCTAGTGCCATGAGAGCTTTTATTGCCAATCTTTCTGCTATGATTCTGGTATTATTTGTCCCCTTTTCTATGATATGATTTTTTTCTTTTTCTTTTAGTAAACCAAATCAAACTGAGCATTGAGTCCCAATCAATTAGGGTCGGTTACATGAATTCTTTTTTTTAATGTGTTTTGTCGAGTGTATCGTGTTCTGTTATACTAAATAAACTTAAATCCTTACGAACTACCATTTCTAAAGTCATTTTAGGTTTACATATCTCCTTAGGTGCTATTATATATCATAATTCTATCATTCGTCTTAACTACCGCATCAACAGGTCTACAATAAACATGCCCAAACCAACTTAATCTGTTCTCTTTTATCTTAGTTTCCAGCAGTGTTACTCCTACCATATTGCGAATGTTTTCGTTTGTAATTCTATCTCATAAAGTTTTACCACACATATATTTTAACATTCTCATTTCAATGACATTCATCTTACTCACATGTTGTTTCTTAGTCGTCCAACACTCTGTACCGTATAACAGGACTAGTTTTATGGTCACGCGGTAGAACTTCGTATTCAACTTTGCAGGTATCATACGGTCATAACACTTCTGTAACACTCCTCCACTTGATCCATTCAATTTGAATTCTATGCATAACATCCTCCACAATCTCTCAATCTTTACTAACAATTGAGCCAAAATATTTAAAACATTCACTTTTTGATAATTTCTATTTTTAGAGGACCACTATATCAACATTAGTATTTTGGCTATTACTAAACTTATAGACCATGTACTCTGTCTTACTTATATTGATTCTAAAACCTTGTAATTCTAATATTTTTCTCTATATTTCTAATTTGGCATTAACATCTCTTGCAGTTTCATCTACCAAGACAATATCATCTGCAAATAACATAAACCATAGGATATCATCCTGAATGGTTCTAGTCAATTTGTCCATAATTAGAGAAAAAAGATAAGGACTCAAATAGAGGTGTCAAATGTGTCGTGCCATTCTGGCCTGGCTCATTTAATTACGTGCTTAACGTGCCTCGTGTCGTGCTGTGCCCATTTATTAATCGTGTCATGCCGTGCTGGCCCAATTAAAATTAGCATAGGCCCGGCACGGCCCATTGGCCCATCTTTATCCATGATGTGTCATGCCGTGCTGTGACCGCTATCGTGTCATGTCGTGCTGTGACCGCTATCGTGTCATGCCGTGCCATTACCCAAACTGTGCTCGTGCTATATCCGTGTCCACAAACTCTTTGAATAGTAAAAAAAATAAAATGAAGATAAACCTAATGTTGTACATCATTCTTTCATGCTTCAAGACGTCATAAATTTTTTAGTCCAGAAGAATAGACTAAAAAAATATAGAATATTAAACTTTAAAAACCAAAGTTATAACTTATAGTTAAACTAACTTAGGTTAACTAACTTAACTCTAGTTCAATCTATTTAGGCTAAATTGATATTGTAAATTTTTTTTTGTATGTATTTAATTTATATATTA
>NMUG010003025.1:0-15267 GCA_002855965.1 Monotropa hypopitys
AAAAGGGATTATGCAGATCTTGTTGACATGGCTATATGTATTGGTAGAGATGTGGACGGGTTGATGGCGCAGCGTGCTAGAAAGAATAAACTGGTAGAAGTTGGCAGAACAAGTCTTCTAGCGAAGGTAGAAGTTTCAAATCTGGGGTGAACAAACCCACTTTCAAGAAGAACCACAGTGGCTCTAAGTCACAAGGGAGTTGGGGAAGAAGAGAGGGTAACCAGAACCGTGGGAGCCAATTAGTGGGGAGTACTCCAAATGGAGGGCGGCGATGTTTTAGTTGTGGCGAAGAAGGGCATATTGCCATAGATTGTCCGGGATCGAAGGCAGAAAAGCAGGATTTCAAATGTTTCAATTGTAAAGAGTGGGGACACAAGTCTCCACAGTGTTCTAAGCCACGTGGATCGGCATCTTTTGCAGTGATTGGATCGTCAGGGGGAGCAACTGCTAGTGTTGGCAGTCATATGAAGCAAGGGAGAGTTTTTGCTATCACTCGACAAGAGGCTAAAGCAACACTAGAGGTGGTTGCAGGTACTATCTTTATATCTAGTCATTATGCTCGTGTTCTTTTAGACTCAGGTGCAACACATTCATTTGTATCTGTAGCATTTGGTTTGAAGTTAGACAGGCTTCCTTCTATACTGCCATATGTTTTGTCTATCTCTACACCAGTGGGTGAACCTGTACAGGTGAACTCATATTATCTAGGTGCGAGCTGTTGTTGGGTGGGAAATCTCTTTCGGTGAACTTGATTCCATTGCCCATGGTTGATTTTGATGTTATTCTGGGGATGGATTTTCTATCTACCCATCATGTGGTGATTGACAGTTTGAGGAAGAAAGTAATTTTTCAGTTTCCGGGTGAAGAGGAAGTGAAGTTTTGCGGGGAGAAAGTTTTGGGGAAGTGTAGATTGATATCCTGTATTCGAGAAAGAGCTTTGCTGAGTAAGGACTGTACGTGATTTCTAGCACATGTGGTTGATATGTAGTAGCCCAGTCCCAGTATTACCGATATTCTGATAGTACGTGAATTTGTTGACGTATTTCCGGATGAGTTGCTGGGTATTGTACTTGATCGGGAGATTGAGTTCACTATTGAGCTTGTTCCTGGGGCGATCCCTTATTCTACAGCTCCTTATCGCATGGCACCAACTAAGTTACTGGAATTGAAGATGAAACTTAAAGAGTATCTCGACAAGGGTTTCATTAGTGGAACAAGTATCCCCTTCTGCATATTGATGATCTGTTCGACCAATTGCAGGGAGCGACGGTCTTTTCGAAGATCGACTTGAGATCGGGATACCATCAGTTGAAGGTTAGAGAGGATGATGTACCCAAATCTGCTTTCCGGATACGGTATGTGCATTTTGATTTATTAGTGATGCCTTTTGTTCTTACCAATGCTCATGTAGTATTTATGGATCTTATGAATAGAGTTTTCCAACCCTATTTGGATTCATTTGTGGTTGTTTTTATTGACGACATCTTGGTATATTCCAAGAACGAAGAAGATCATCAGCAACATTTGAGGATAGTATTGCAGACTTTAAGGAAGAAACGGTTGTTTGGAAAATTGGCAAGTGTGAGTTTTAGCTGTGGGAAGTAGTATTCTTGGGCCATGTCATATTCAAAGAGGGGATCCGAGTAGACCCGAAGAAGGTGGAGGCAGTGGTTAGTTGGGAGAGACCAACTAGTGTGACAGAGATTCGCAGTTTTCAGTCTAGCATTGGAATGGTTCCCTATAGAGCTCTTTATAGAAGACGCTATCGCACTCCTCTTTGCTGGAGTGAGGTGGGAGAGCGGCAGTTGTTGAGACCGGAGTTGATCCAACAGTCTTCGGATGGTGTTAAGCTAATTCGAGAACCGTTGAGGATTTCTCAGAGTCGACAAAAGAGTTATGCTGACAATCGTCGCAGAGAGTTAGAATTTGATGTGGGTGATCTTGTTTTTCTTAGAGTGTCTCTATGGAAGGGTGTGGTTCGCTTCAAAGGCAAGGGAAAGTTGGCACCTAGATATGTGCGGCCATATGAAATTGTGGAAAAGATTGGTGTCTCCGCATATCGCTTATTGTTGCTCGTGGAATTATCTCGGTTGCATGATATCTTTCATGTATCAAACTTGCAGAAGTACATCCCTTCGCATGTTTTGAGTACTGTGGAGTTGGAAGTGCAAGAAGACTTATCATATGTCGAGGAACCCTTGAGGATCATCGACAGAAAGGAGCAAGTGTTGCGCTCCAAGAAGATTCATTGGGTGAAGATCCTTTGGAGGCATCATGGTGTAAAAGAAGCTACTTGGGAGGGAGAAGATGCTATGAGAGCCGAATACCCGTATCTCTTGTATCGGGTACGTATCCTAATTTCGAGGACGAAATTTTCTAAGTGGGGGAGAATTGTAACACCCGTATTAATTTTAAATATTTTAAATCGATTTATTATTATTAAAAGACGGAGAAGAAAAGATAAAAATATGTAAAGAGATAAGAGGATTTTAATCTTTTAATAAGAAGTTTTTTTAATATGATTAAGTTATATTTATATAATACCTAAAGTATTATACTTGGAGAAATGGTAGGGAAAGGTAATTAGAGTAACTAATGGAGGGTAAAGACGTCTTTGAGGTTAGAAATCTGATTAGGGTTGAGGGATGGTGGCTAATCTCTCATTAGTGCAAATCATATTGTTCTTGAGGTGGTTAAGGAGGAGGCAAGGGAGAGACCTAGGAAGATTTGGCAAAACAAGGGTGATTTGAAGAGTAATTGGAGAAGAATTCTTCTTCAAACTTGTTCCTAACATTGGTAAGATGAATCCTATCAAATTTGATTTTTAATTTCGTACTTTATTAAAGCTGTATTAGGATTTTTCACTAATCTCGTTTAAGTTCTGAAATTTTTTAGATCTACTCTTAAATCTATGATTTGGGTGTATTAGAGTGAGTATTTGAGGCTTAGATTTGAGTATGATTAGTACATAAAGGTTTACTACACTCTAGGTTACTTGTTTTTCCAGATTTGTGGGTTTTAAATCTAGTATTAGTTGATTTGTGGTAAAAATTATGAAGGGGGATTAGCAGTTTTTAGTGCAGACTGTTTCTGCATACCAACCGGTATGCACACCGGTATACCGGTCAGTATACTGGGCGGCATACTGGATGCCATACCGGCCTCGCCTGCAAGTAATTTTTTTGCGGAGATACAGAGAACATTTTAACCGGTAAGTCACCGGTATGACGGACGACATACCGGGCGGTGTACCGGTCCGCTACCGGTTTTGGTCGAAATTGGACACTAGGCTTGTAAGGTATAAAAAAGGTAAAATTACACTAACCGGCATGCCGGGCGGTATACCGGCCTTGTACCAACCCTGTACATGTTTGAGAAATTGTTGAAGAAAAAGTAAGGAGTTCGTATAGGATGGTTCTAAACTAATTTTAACCTTCAATAGAAGGGGATTGACAGTCTTGGAGAGACTTAAAGGAACCTAAAACTAATGCATTGAAGTACTTAAGTAGTACTTAGTGATTAAGAAGAGTTATTCATACACTTTTATAATGTTATCAGAGGAAACAAGTTGGAGTCTTCTAAGGCAATTCAGTAGATTCGTTACTTGGTGATCACATACTTGGTAAGTGTGTAGATTTCTCTCACATGTAGAATTTTGATTTGTATGGTACATGCTAGTTGGACATGAGTGTTTACTTGAATCCCTTTGTATGCAATATGTGATTTACATATCTTGTTAGTTGTTGGTGATTGGGGGATTCTTGTTTTAGCTAAAATTCCTTGTTCACATGATGGATGATCTATGTTCTAAAAACTCTTGTTAGTTGTTTAATTTTGTATAATCTCACATGCTTCGCACTTGTTCAGATATGTTGATTATGTTAACGATGTTTTACTCTCTTACTTCTTGGTATGTGCAAGCATGACTCATTGCATGGATTGATACATTATAGAGTTTATGAATGTGTGATATTCATTGTTGATTGTATATCCATGCATATTCTTATATCACCATGTGGTGACGTTGGTGGATCCTCGGCAACGTGCTTAGGGGGTAGTAGATGCTTAGCAATGCACCCTAAGACGGTAGATGTCATTTCGTGAGGATTATCCACGGCAACGGGTTTAGGGGGCAGTAGATGCTTAGCAATGCAACCCTAAGACGGTAGATGCCATTTTATGGGGATGTTGTATTCCGGTGGCGGTGTTGAGAAACAGTAGATGCTTGGCAGTGTTGTCTCAATGCTATGTTTTCCACTGATGGAATACTAGAGCTTGATTGATTCGTCATGTGGCTAGTGGGTTTGATTGAGTCACCTTTAGCTTTGGTGTGTTGGTGGTGTGTGGAAGCTTCCTAATATTTATTGAAAGATGCATATCATAATATACATATGCATTTGCATATTTATTTCAATGTTAAAGACTTATATTAGGGGAGAGACATAACCCCTTTGTTACTTTAGTTTTTTTGTGTACCATGCTAATCAATTTTCTATATTGACTGTAAATCTGACACTTTTGGATATTTTTGTCTTCTTCTTTTGTTGTGACATTTTTATCCAGGTAAGGATGCTTTACGGGGTTCATTACCAGGCTATCAGGATTCTCTTTCAGCTGGAGTTATACTTTCCAGTTCTGACACTTTTATTTCTTTTCTGTAGTAGTGTGAGGATGTGAGACTAGTTGTCATGTCCAGACTTTTATTTCTTTTAGTAGACTGCTCTTTTATATTGAGATCTTGTTTTGGGTCATTAGTTGTCACACTTGGTACTTTGTGATTTTGGAGGTTTAATCTTTTAATATTTTTAATTCCACTACATATTTTATTAGAAGTGAATGAGATTTATAATATGTGGGAAATATTGTATAGTTTTTCTCACTTGTTAGAGTTGTTTGAGTCACGATTTGTGGTCGGATTATATTATTTATTAGCTTTCTGGGATGGATCGTGGCAAGAAGTTTTCTCGATTTTGCATCGGTGGTCTCGAGAAAACATGTGTGGGGTGCTTCGTTTTGTTTTCTTGTGGCGTGGAACTGTGAGCAGTGTGTAGTTGTGTAGGGAACTGTGAGCTGTGTATTTTTTATTTGGTTTTGTTCATTGTGTAGCCGTGTCTAATAATGGAGTATGTGTATGTTTAGATTTCAGTTGTCCGATTCAATTGTTAATCAATCTTACCCGTTGAATGTTGTGCAGGTTATATGAGGTTAAAGGGGATCAATCTGAGTCGTCCGTGATTAAATCGGACGATTGTGAATGTCTTGGATATAAATAGTTGTGTTTTGTATAATAGATTTAATGAAAATGATCCTAACTAATTTTGGCTTAACTTTTTCTTTATTTTATTAATTTTTTGTCTTATTTTTATAGAATATTAGTTTGATTTGATGCAAAAAACTAAAAAGTAAAAATTATAATAATAAATTTAAAGAAAAGTTCAATAAAGATGAAAATAATCTAAAAATTTTCCTCTAGTTTGGATTTTTCATATTTAGTGATTTTTTTAAAACTTCTGATCATGATTTTTTATTTTATGGCTTCTTTTCAACGAGCCGAACTAATAATTCATGAAAACAATATTATATTCATAGTGTTGCATTCATTAGTAACTAATTATTTCTGTTTGTATGAATACTTGCAAAATTTAACTTTCATACTTTAATATAAATGTCATTATGAATATTAGTATAAAAAATCATGAATGACAAGTCAAATATTTCTAAAATAAAAGATTATATAAAACACATAATTAATTTTATATCAAAATAAACATAAACAAATATTTTCATAAACTATATATTTCTCATAAATTCACCTGAATATACCGTAATGCTAATGATAGGTTATGCTGAGCTAAGAGTTTGGCATTCAGAGCAGGACATTAGGTCAGTCCCGAGGTCATGAATCAGCTGACCTAATCACAAGATCTCGGTAGAGAAGCTAGCAGTGATGGGAAGACCTCAGCCACCAGGCTGAGTGCGCGAGCGCATGTCCTTGTTCTCTGGCACCTCTTTCCCGCCTACTCGTTATTTGAAATAAAGGATCTGCGGGATCAAAACAGAAATGCAAGATATCAGCCTATAATCACAGGAGCGTGACAAGTGGATATGGAAATATTGTAGAAGATTGCGGAGACCTTCCTAAAATAGAGGAGGGATATATATTACTCAAGATGATTACAATAACAGGTATCAAAATACTTACTGCACTAAAAACTCTCTCTCAATTTCTCTTTCACAAAATCGCGACTGACTTAAGTATCAGAGGATTATTGGCAGGCACCACACCGGTGTCAAGAGTTATTTTTGCAGGATTCCGAGACAGCTAGGCGAAGGACCAGAAATCGTCGTCATCAGTTGGCGCCGTCTGTGGGAACAATTTATCTTTTATTAGTGACAGATTTCTGGATGGTCAACACTCGTTCGATGGCAGGAAGCAACTACAGAGATCTCCCGGCTATGACTCCTGAAATGTTCTTGGCCATGCAACGCCAAATAGAGTTGTTAACGAAAAATCTGGAGAAAACACGCTGGGAAAACCAGAATTTGAAAGGCCAGCAGAACAGGGCAAACCCAACTCCAACCCATTGAGATCAACGGAGTACTCCCACGGGAGTTGGAAGGAAATAATGAGAGAGTGGACGAAAACAAAGGACAGAGAGCAGATGATCAGTCCCAGCACCAGGATCTACAAGCGAGTGGAACAGCCAGAGGGGACAAACCACCATTGGAGGGGCCAGAAGAAGATCCTTTGGCGGACATGCAAGCACAGATTGACAGGATTCAAAGGCGTATGCAGGCCAAAACACTGGTCACAGTGGAGGAATTGGTACAAACCACTGACTCGCCGTTTTCACAACGGGTTTTAGATCTTCCATTTCCATCTAAGTTCAGGATGCCGGTAATCGAGTCGTTCAGTTGTACTACAGACCCACTGGATCACTTGGAGACCTATAATAATTTGATGACTCTACAAGTTGTGCCTGATGAGGTCATGTGTAGGGCCTTCCCAGTCACGCTGAAGGGGAGTGCCAGGATGTGGTTTAACAAGTTAAAGCCTGGGTGCGTTGGTAATTTTAAGGGGCCGTCGTTAGCCATTTCATAGCAGGTCAGAGGTATCGAAGGCCAAACACTTATCTTTTGACTGTTAGGCATAGGAAAAGAGAGTCTGCAAGGGAATACACTACTCGTTTTACTCAGGAGGCAATACAAATTGAAAGTTTGGATGATAAAATGGCCATGGAGGCCTATATCTCGGGCCTGTGGTCAGGTGCGTTATCGTTTATCCTGACACAGGACCCACCGCAAGATATGGCTGAGCTTATGCTGCGGGCTCAGAAATACATGAACGCGGAGGAGGCTCTTAGTGCACGAAGGGGACGAGATGAGGGACCTCATGGGCAGGCCCCCACCACGCCTACCTAGGTACCAGTTGATCATAAAAGGAAAGACCCCCCGCGGGAGATGGCACAGGATAGTCGTGGAAGAAGTCCAGAGCCTAGGGGCTCACCTCGGAGAGTTAGAGGATCACCTGAGAAACACAGGCACTATACCCCTTTGGTGGCTTCAGTTGAGCACATCTTGGGTGACCTGAGGGACGGTCCTGATCTTAAGTGGCAAGGAAAGCTTAAAAGTAATTCTGACAAGCGTCCCAGGGATAAATATTGCCATTTTCATCGTGATCACGGTCATTATACCAATGATTATATTGACCTTAAAGGTCAGATAGAGGACCTCATCCAGAAAGGTCGACTGCAGAGATTTGTGGACAAAAGGAATCAGAGACCTCAAAGAAGAGGGCGGCGTCAGGAAAATTATCAGCGTCAAGATAGAGCTGGGGCTCTGGGTAATAATGATCCCATTGGCGAAATCAGAGTTATTCATGGAGGGTCAGTCGGAGGTGGTACTTCCAGTCCAGCCTAGAAAGCACATCTGAGAAGACTAAGGTCAGACGACTCGATAGAGATTTGCATGATGGAAAAGCAGAGCAAATGTCCCAAGAAGGCAGAGGTAATAATCACTTTTTAGGATGAAGATGAGAGAGGGATAATATACCCACACGATGACCCACTCGTGGTACATATGGTCACTGTAAATTTTAAAACTAGAAGGGTACTCGTAGACAGTGGGAGCTCAGCTGAGCTGGATGTCAGGGATGAAGAAAAATTGTTGAAGGGGAGCCTGTGGAAGAACTTACCTCATTGCAGATCTGGCCTGATGAACCAGACAAAAAGATCCAACTGGGAATAGGTTTGCAAGGCAGCGAGAGGAACTCTTTAATCAAATTCTTGGCAAAGAGTAAAGACATCTTCGTATGGACACATGAAGACATGCCTGGATTAGATCCGCAAATTATGGTGCACCGCTTGAATGTAAACCTAGATCATAAAAAAATCAAACAGAAGAAGAGGACCTTTGCTCCTGACAGGAGTAGAGCCGTGGTTGAGGAGGTTGACAAGTTGTTGAATGCCAAGTCCATACGAGAAGTGCAGTATCCTACCTGGATTGCTAATGTTGTCATGGTTAAAAAATCCTCAAGATAGTGGAGAATGTGTGTTGATTTCAAAGGTCTTAACAAGTCGTTCCCAAAGACAGCTTCCCACTTCCTTGTATAGATCAATTGGTAGATGCCACATCTGGACACGAACTTCTGAGCTTTATGAATGCATTTTAGGGATACAACCAGATCAAGATGGACAAGGACGACCAAGAAAAGACGACGTTTGTCATAGATAGGGGGCTGAAATGTTACACCGTCATGTCCTTTGGATTGAAAAATGCGGGAGCTACTTACCAGAGGTTAGTTAATAGAATGTTCAAAAACCCGATATCCAAGAATATGGAGGTTTACGTTGACGATATGTTGGTAAAAAGTACGCAGAGGGCCAGCCATGTGGAAGACCTGGCCCAGGCCTATGATATTCTGAGGAAATACAGAATGAAGTTAAATACGGCGAAATGCGCATTTGGGGTGGCATCAGGCAAGTTCCTGGGATTTATGGTATCTCAGTGAGGGGTTGAAGCCAACCCGGAGAAGATCAGAGTAATTTTGGAAATGAAGTCCCCCAGGACAGTTAAGGAGGTGCAGCGGCTCATGGGCTGCGTAGCAGCTCTGAGCAGGTTTGTATCCAGGGCAACAGATAAGTGCCATCCCTTCTTTAAAGTATTAAAGAAAAGCTTTGTGTGGACGGAGGAAAGAGAGTATGCATTCAACCAACTAAAGCACTATCTGCAATGCCCCTCATTGCTCAGCTCAACAGTGGATAGGGAGGAGCTGTTCTTATACATTGTGGTGTCTTCTTATGCGGCCAGTTCAGTCCTGGTTCGAGTAGATAAGGGTGTGCAGCATCCGGTCTACTATACAAGCAGGGTGTTAAGAGGTTCAGAGACTAGGTACCCAAGAATTGAGAAAGTGGCATTTGCAGTAATCACTGCGGCCAGGAGATTGATGCCCTATTTTCAATCACATCCCATCAGTATTTTAACTGACTTGCCTCTCAGAAGGTCCCTACACAATCTAGATACGTCAGGACAACTCATCCAGTGGTCTTTAGAACTGGGGGAGTTCGACATATATTACAAGCCTAGAAGCTCGATGAAGGCTCAGGCTTTGGCGGATTTCTTAGTCGAATATGCAGCACCGGATGATGACATCGATAAAGGGAACGAGGAAGTGTGGCTCCTGCACATAGATGGGTCAGTCACCAGGAAGATGAACAGAGCAGGTATGATGCTGACCTCTCCAGACGGGAAAAAATTAAAGTACGTATTAAGATTTGAGTTCAATGCTACGAATAATCAGGCGGAGTATGAGGCTTTGGGGATTGGACTCCAGATTTCTCAAGTAATTGGACTGAAGTGTTTGGCCGTGATGAGTGACTCTCAACTCGTGGTGGGGCAAGTAAAGGGGGAATTTGAGGCGAAGGAAGAAACGATGGAGAAATACCTTCGAACAGTTAAACTCTTAGCTCAGAAATTTGATAGATTTTCAATATCTCAAATTCCCAGGGCAGAAAACCAGGAAGCTGATCAGTTATCCAAAATGGCTACCTCGGCAGAAGAGCTTCCTCTAGAGGGGATATTGATTCATACATTGAGAGCCCCAAGCATTGGGGAGGAGAAGCAGTTGACCATGACAATCGATTATTCTGATTCATGGGCTGGACCCATTGTCAAATCAATCAGAATGGGAGAAATGCCAGAGGATAAGTAGGAGGCCAGAAAGTTAAAGATCCGTACTGCAAGGTATACATTGATGGGTGACGTTCTATATAAAAGAGGATTCTCCTTATCGTACCTCAGATGTTTAATGAAGGGAGAAGCCAGCAGGGCTATGGAGGAGGTTCACGGAGGGATCTGCGGAGCTCGCCCCAAGGGCAGAACTCCCTCTCATAGAATAATCCGAATGGGCTATTACTGGCCCACCATGCAAGGCGATTGTGCGTCGCTAGTCAGAAAGTGTGATTCTTGCCAGAGGTTTGCTAATATCTCCCATGCGCCTCCCACTGAAATGAGTCCTATGAGAGAACCTTGGCCTTTCGCTCAATGGGGCATGGATTTCATAGGCCCCCTTCCCAGAGGGGCAGGGCAGAGACAGTATGCCGTGGTAGCAATTGATTACTTTACAAAATGGGTTGAGGCTAAGGCTTTATCCATCATCACATCCCGGTCCACCATCTCTTTTCTTTGGCAAAATATTATTTGCAGGTTTGGATTCCCTAGTGTGTTGGTGGTTGACCTTGGAAAGCAGTTCGATAGCTCAGAGTTCAAGGATTTTTGCGCATAGAAGTCCATACACGTGCACTTCACATCTAAGGCCTATCCCAGAGCTAACGGACAGGCCGAAGTCACAAATTGCAAAATAAAGAAAGGCATCAAGAAAAGACTGAAGTCTGCAAAAGGGAATTGGCTGAGCAAACTACATCATGTGTTATGGGCCTTTCGTACCTCGCCCAGGTCAGCTACGGGTGAGACGCCATATTCCCTCGCTTTTGGGTTAGAGGCAGTGGTGCCCATTAAAGTGGAGCTGCTAAACTACAGAACTGCATCATCAGAGGAAGCAGAGAATTCAGAAGAACTTAGGGCTGAGCTGGATCTTATTGAAGAAAAGAGAGACAGGGCAACAAGGGTCGACGTTTACCAACAGAGAATGGTGAAGTATCATAATGCCAAGGTTCAGCCCAGATCGTTCCAACCTGGGGACTTGGTTTTGAGAAAGGTAGACCCCACGATGAAGAGGGTGAAGCAGCTGCAATCCAACTGGGAAGAACCTTATCAAATCGTCAGGCATTCCAAGGCAGGGGCATATCGACTCAAGACCTTAAGGGGGAAATAACTGCCAAATCCTTGGAATGCAGAACATTTGAAAAAATATTACAGGTAACTTGCTGGAGCTAAAACCTATTGTTTTCTATTGAATGACATTTTGTTTACGTTTTGTTACAAAGAAGAACTAGATCTTAACCTCAAATTGTGATTTTACTACTTTTTGTGATACCAACTCATGATCAATGTCAAAGTCATAGATTGTGTATACGTCATGCTCAAATATGAATGAAAGACTTCATTGAATTCCCATCTCTCGTATATACATAGAAAGGTAATTAGTGATACGGCGCAGGTAAGCTCAGCACCACGGTGCAGCTCAGCAACATGCAAGGCGTGATGTAAATCGCTAAGGCAAAAAGTGCTAAGGCACGGCTGAAAGCTATCACTAAGGTGTAAGCTCAGCAACATGCCAAAGCATGATGTAGATCGCTAAGGCGAAAAGTGCTAAGGCACAGCTGAAAGCTATCACTAAGGTGTAAGCTCAGCAACATGCTAAGGCATGATGTAGATCGCTAAGGCAAAAAGTGCTAAGGCACAGCTGAAAGCTATCACTAAGGTGTAAGCTCAGCAACATGCCAATGCATGAAACAAATCGTTAAGGCGAAAAGTGCTGAGGCACAGCTGAAGCTTAAACACCAAGGTGTGAGCTCAGCAACATGCCAAGGCATGATGTAGATCGCTAAGGCGAAAAGTGCTAAGGCACAGCTGAAAGTTATCACTACGGTGTAAGCTCAGTAACATACCAAGGCATGATGTAGATCACTAAGGCGAAAAGTGCTAAGGCACAGCTGAAAGCTATCACTAAGGTGTAAGCTCAACAACATGCCAATGCATGAAACAAATCGCTGAAGCACAGCTGAAGCTTAAATACCAAGGTGTAAGCTCAGCAACATGCCAAGGCATGATGTAGATCGCTAAGGCGAAAAGTGCTAGTTGAAAGCTATCACTAAGGTGTAAGGTTGGCAACATGCTAAGGCATGAAACAAATCGCTAAGGCAAAAGTGCTAAGGCACAGCTGAAGGCTAAACACTAAGGTGTAAGCTCAGCAACATGCTAAGGCATGACATAATTTGCTATGGCAATGAGTGCTAAGTCTCAAACAAGTTGTGAATATCATGATAAGACATGACAAAATGTAAAACCATATGGCATTAAAAACTGAGAAGTCAATAGTGCACATCGCAAAAACCCAATACATAGCAAAAGTAAAAGAAATGTCAGGCTTAGTCGGTCAAATGGGTCACAAGATCAGAAGAGGTGGATGAGATTAAAACTTATAAAACATGTTCTGTATTTTTTCCCAACAATTCTATCAGCATCCTCACCCATTGTCTCTACATCTGCGAAGGTGATAGCATCTTGAACTATCTTATCAACGCCGTTAGGCTGAGGGATCTATTGGAACAACGTTGGGATTCTGAGAAGTAACTTCAACACCCAGATCATCACCTTCTTCACCCACAACTGTTGAATCCTCTATAATTATCTCAAACTGTTGGGTGCTGAAATCCAAATCTGGGTATTTGCTGATGCATTGCCTTCTCATTTCCTCAAAGCCATCAAAGTAGCTTGAGGTCACTTCGTCCATATGCTCTTACAGCTCCCTGTTACGAATCTCCCGGAGTTGCCCAAGGCACTCCTTGGCCTGAGCCATGGAAGCAGAAGCTTTCTTGCTTGTGTCTTCCATCAATTCCCTCTCCTCTACTACCTTAACCAAGTCCCCGGACAGGCGAGCGCAGCGGGCCTCCTCAGTCTTAAAATTTTCTTCCTCTTCCTTCAATTTTTCTTCAACAACAATTTTTTCCTCCACCAATTGCTGGAGCTTAGACTCTTTCCTCTTAAAGTTCAAGGCCACAACATCCCTTTCCTTTTCTGCCTGCCTAATGTGATGAACTAGGTCTTGATTCTTCCTGATCAGCTCCTTTTGCTACTGAGAGGACTTGGACATTTTCTGGGCTATAAAGAAGCCCTTGGTAAAAACCTATAAAAAGAATAGAGGTAGGGTCTCACGAGGGTCCTTACTAAGCAGTAAAGAAAATGAAAAGCGCGAGAAAATCCTACCTTGCTCAACTCTACTATACACTCCTGGCACACAGTAGCAGGAGGTTGATTGGCTAGATACTTCAGATCAGCTTGAGACGCTATGCACTTGGCCTTCGTCAGAGCGTGGTCATCATCAAAGAGCACCATGGGCCTATCATCTTCAATTCGGACCTGTTTCTCTATATCCTTGTTCTTTACGGTGGGCACCACCTTCTATTTCTTTAGGTCATCCTCTGACGGCTGAAGAAGCTCGTTCTTCTTTCTCTTCCCCCCAACCGCTTCAGCAAGTGGAATCGAGGGTGGTGTTGGAGGTAAAACGGTACTGAGAAGGACTGTCGGAGAAATGACCTGAGAAGCTCCTTCCTTAGTCTTTTTTCTTTTATCTGGAACTTGACCTGACTCTAGCTTTCCTCGGTCAGCTCTCAGCTTGGCCAATGCCTCCCTGCTCAGTTTGGGGGACATTTCTTTCTATTCTACCTCTGGGATATCAAGAGCAGAGTAAGGGATTAGCCAACATCATAATCGAAGAAGGAATGTGTATAAATACCTCTTTCTAGGGCTAAAGCCTCACTTCCAACTTCTGAACCAAGGAGGTGGATTGATAGACTCTCTGACGAAACGAGCTGATCTGGTTCGTGAATGTCGTATGCTTCAACGCACTTGAGAACTGTTGCCTCCTCCAAGGAAAGGCTGGTCTTCTGTCTGGCTGAATTATGGAGAAAAAGGTAAAAATTAATAATCAAGTAAACTCAAAAGAAACGTGCGAATTAATTATATAAGGAGAGTATTCAATGCTCACATAAGGATGAGGGTACTCCTAATTTCCTCTGTATGCGGGGAGTGAGCTCCTCTTCCCAGCTCTGATACTCCCATCCAGACTCGCTGATATAAAAGAACTTGTCTTTCCACTCCTTGACTGCAGAGGAAAATTTGCCCACTACGGCAGGGGACTGCGGCCTCTTGCTAAAATACCACCACGCCTCGGTGTGTGGGACTTCTTTAATGGAAAAAAGGTTACAAAACGAAGACACACTTAGGGGTTTCTTGTCATCTGAAGCGGCTAGCCACAAAACGGCGCAGCTCACCAGAAGCATGTAGCCATTAGGGGCCAACTGCCCGAAGGCAAGGCCAAACCTAGAAAGGATTTTCTTAATGATCTTAAGGAAAGGGAGACACAGTCCAGCCTCCAGGGCATCCTGGTATATATAAATTTCGTTGGGATAGCTATCACAAGCCCTCTCGTCAGAGTTAGGAACTCTAAGGTGGATGGAATCAGGGATTTGAAATCGTCTCCGTATTACCCCAGGGCCTTAGAATCAAGGGAAGAAGAATGGGAAAGAGCCGAAACGTCGAACTTTGGCCTGGGTATTGGGCGACGAACGATTGTCCAGATATCTATGTTGTCTCGTCACCAGGAAGGGGAGGACCCATTAACGCTAAAACCCTTGTACCACGACCCATAAGGGGCACTTCTGTTGGAAACTTGAACAAATTCGGCATTAACAATATAACTCCAGAAAATTGTTTCATTGATAATAAACAAAGTTACAATATGGATAGATTACAGATACAATGATTTTAGAACAGAAACTAAAATGTGATACAAAAATACCGAGTCCTGTGTGATACCACGGTGTCCTTAAGAAAGATTCGCCGCCTACCGTCGGGTATTGTAGGTTGAATCGGCTTCTTCCTCCCAGGATGAAACGGTTGATAACCGCGAATGTCGGAACACCTCCGGAGAACGCCTTGGCGAATTGAGCTTTGTCTGCCTCTAACTCTCTCACAAAACCAAAATCAGAATTCTCTTGTCTTATGACTCCTTGATGCTCTTCTCTTTATAGCCACCAAGAATTAAAATACCATAATAACACCATTATGAATAAAAACGTTTTTGAC
>NMUG010003026.1:0-15267 GCA_002855965.1 Monotropa hypopitys
TTGTGGTTCCTTGGTCCACTGCTGGTTCAGGAGTAGAGTCTGCCTTTGAGGACGTAGTTAGACTCACACGTGACTAGATGCGTACATCAATCACAATGTACGTTGATCAGGGCTAGTGTAGTTGCTTTTATTTTAAATTAAAGCATGTTATAATAATTTAATTACAGTTGTTGTTTATTTCCGCTGCAGTAGTTTATTTCTGTTTAATAAACTGTTAGTGTAGATTTCTTTTCTGCTATAGAAATCTTTGTTAAGCATGATTGAGATAGAGAATTGGTGTTGTTTTCCCATAAGGAGGATTATTGTGGTAATCATGCTTGTAAGTCGCAGGCCCGCCTGTTTACGTCCTGTTTTAGTTGAGTATTTGGGGCGGGGTGTGACAGCTAAGATGCTTTAATTATAATATGAACTTAATTATTCATTCTTGTATATAAAACTGAATTTACCTTACATTTATCTGATTCGTTTGAATTGCGAATCTGGTTTTGCGTCGCTTTACTTCGGTTCCTTTCAACCCACCATATCATAGCGTCACCGCACATATAATAACGAATATAATTATAAATATACGTGTATAACCGCGCGCGTGCGCGCTAACAAAAAAACACACACTAACGAACACCGCCTACACACTCACAGCCACACACTACTACACAGAATTACACAACCATCAAAATCCTCCCAGAACCACCACCAGAACCACACAACAACCAATCAGATAGCCAGTAAAACACCGCACAACAGTCACAAGAACACATCCTAGACACACACACACGCACGACCACCACACGGTCACCGAACACCCACCAAACAACCACCAATCTACGCACACACATATATAAACACGTATATACCTATACTTACGTACCTACTGCACAGAATCGCAGTCGAATCCACCAGAAAAACCCAGCCGCGCACCGATCGAACCACCGCACCACAACCGGAACCACCACAGCACTAGCACCACCTGCCACCACCTGATGCCACCACCCCCTGCACCACCTTGCGCCACCACCCCAGCCACCGCGCGCAGCCCGCGAGCCGCTCCTCTCCCTCTTCTCTCCCCGATCTTCTTCTTCCTTTCTTCTTACCTCCTCCACCCTCGCCGGCGACCACCCTCTCTCTCCCTCCTTCCCTCGCTGGCGGCTGTGCTGCCCTCTCTCTTCCCCTTCCTTTCAGTCGGCGCCGATCTCCCCCTCCGTGGTTCTGCGTAACCCTCCCCCTCCCCTTATTGAACAAAATAAAATTGGGGGAAGGGCTCCCGTAACATGTTGTGTTTTTTTTTTAAAATTATACAATCACCTTTCATTTCATTTCATTTCATTTCATTTCATTTTGAACCTTATATAAATTATTTTTATTATAATTACTTTATTTCTTGTTTTAAAATTCCAAACTCACCCATTAAAATTTTTTAGGTCCGGATAATGCCGGACATATAAATAGATGGTCTCTTAATGAGGGACAGAGGTACCGACCTCTGCAGAGGTGGTCGACATGTTATAATCAACGCTCAAAGCGGTGCCTGCCGGAGCCATGCCCTACTGGGAGATACCGGACCTATAGAGATATTGGTCCTGTAATGAGGGAGAGAGGTACCGACCTCTGCAGAGGTGGACGACAGGTTATATTCAACGCTCGGAGCAGCGCTTGCCAGAGCCACACCCTGGCGGGAGTTATCGGACCTATAGAGATGGTGGTATCGTAATGAGGGAGAAAGGTATTGGCCTCTGCAGGGGTGATCGGTAGGTTATAATCAATGCTCAAAGCGGCGCCTGTCAGAGCCACGCCCTACCAGGAGTTACCAGACATATAGAGACGATGGTCCCATAATATGGGAAAGAGGTACCGGTCTCTACAGGAGTGGACGACATGTTATAATCAACGCTCGAAGCGGTGCCTACCGGAGCCACGCCCTACCGGGAGTTACCGGACCTATAGAGATGGTCCCATAATGAGGGAGAGAGGTACCGGCCTCTGCAGGGGTGGTCAGCAGGTTATAATCAACGCTCGAGCGGCACCTCTCGGAGCCATGCCCTACTGGGAGTTACCCCACCTATAGAGACGGTGGTCCTATAATGAGGGAGAGAGGTACCGGCCTCTGTAGGGGTGGTCGACAGGTTATAATCAACACTCGAAGCGGTGCCTGCCAGAGCCATGCCCTATCGGGAGTTACCAGACCTATAGAGATGGTCCCGTAATGAGGGAGGGATGTACCGGCCTCTGCAGGGGTGGTCGGTAGGTTATAATCAACACTCGAAGCGATGGCTATCGGAGTCACGCCCTACCGGGAGTTACCGGACCTATCTTCGTGGATCTTTGACAGATTGTCCTCCATCTATACCGGAGGGGATTCCCTTGTGTCGACCCCTTCCTTTCCTGGAGGGAATTATGCCCTAATCTTGCCAAGGCTCAAGTCAAAGAGAACATACAGGCGGCAGTAAATAATTTCTTTTAATGAAATCACAAGGAGTCATGATAAGATAGTCTTTTTTGGTAGTAGAAGTATCCGGAGACTCAGCTGGCCACTTATGGGATAATGGGGACATTTTCCTCTGCTCCGGTTAGAGGCCTGGCCTGTCGGGAAGCTTCTTGAGTTTTCTGCCTGTCGATCCACCGATCGAGGTAGCCCTGGCGGACCAAGAGCTCCATATAAGCTTTGAACAGTAGACAGGAGCTGGTATAATGCTCCTTTTCCTTATGATAAGTGCAAAATTCCCGACCGTTGTAGTTGCGTTCGATGCCCATTTCTGATCCGGATGTCTGTAGAAGGGCAAGTCTCGTACTTGCTTAAGGACCATGTAAGTTGGCTCGGTGAAGATAGTCACCTCGGCCACATAGTCTTCCCGTTTTGGCATCCGGACCTCTTACGTCTTTAGAACATTTATTTGCCGACGGGGGGTAGACCCGGGCACCTGCGGTGAGCGACCGACTGGGTGCTGAACTGCTCGATCGACTAAGAGGTCTTCCAGCTGCCAGAATTTATCCACCCTTTGCATAAGATCATCCATATCCTCTGAAGGGTTGATCACGAGTTCTCGGAAGATCAGACTGTCGGTTTCAAGGCCCATTTTGAAAGAGGTGGCCGTGATGCCCTAGTCGCAGTCCTGGATATCATTGTAAAGTTCCCAATATCTGTGAGCATATTGCTAGAGGGATTCCCCCTGATGCTTCCAGAGGCTGATAAGGGCAACAATGTCCTTTCTCTGGGTGGTGCTTGTGACAAACCGAGCAAGAAATGCTCGTTCAAGATCCCTGAAGCTCCAGATTGATCTTGATGAGAGCTTATTGAACCAAAGGAAACCTTGGGTTCCCAGGCTTGTGGGGGATACTTTACACATGGAGGCCTCATCCACCGTGTAAACGGACATCGAAAGTAGATAAGATGCGTATAAGCGTCAATTTTTGGATCGTACCTTGCAAACTTGGGCAGGTGGAACCCAGTAGGGGTTGTTGCCGATTCGATCGTCCGAGAATAAGGGGTGGCACTAAACTGCCCAAGCCTTGCATCCACGCTCCGGGGGGCATTTGTCGGTGGGTGCTAAAAGGGTCCGTCTTCTCCTGTGTTGGCAACGCTCAGTTCTATCGTTCCTGTGGGGCGAAGAGCTGGTGTGGTGATGGTTTCTATGCCGGTGGCTCCTTTCTGGGATCTGAGGGGCTCAACTACGCTGCTCTAACCGGACGGGAACAAAGACACTGTGATCATATACGTACAGCGTGCCATCCGACGCTGCCAAGGACCGAGCGCTTGGAGTAGTCTCGCCATGCCCTTGCAGCTCAGGATCTCCCCCATGCTCTCTGACAGGCTACTGCAGGGCATCTGCTCCGATCTTTTCCTTTTCGGGCCTATGCCGACTCCTTTTTCCAGATTTTGAAGTCACAGAGGCTGCTCGTGGGGGGCAACTGTCTAAGCTTGGCCACCTGTTCTTTGAGGAGGACTATCTATGCGTTCTTTGCCCTCACCATCCTGTCCATGACGGAGGCCATATTAGAACTAGGTCCGGTCAGGGGATGGCTGGTGAGTGGGTCGAGTATCTCCATGGACACGTGGGGGATGATTGCTGGCGGTGGGGGTGGAATGATTCCAGAGAACTCAGTATTCATTACCGGGGGTGGGAATTCGGTTCCCATGGATCAGAAAGGCTTAAAAAAATGTTGGGAGTAGCACCAAAAGTTTGGAAACAATTGTAGTCTCCCAAGCAGAGTCGCCAATTGTGGTTGTTGTTTCCTCCTTTGGCCTTTCAGATTGTCTGATCCTTCGACTGTGAGGCAGTCGGTAATAGATCCGGAAGCTTGCGTGGGTTTCCTACAAAGACAAGAGATGGGGTCCACCTACTTGGCTCCTGCAAAATAAGGGTTAGTGTCCACCAGTCGGCAGTGCCCAGTGGGGCCTCTGAAGCTTAAGTTAGTCTCTTTCTGAGGAAGAAAACAAAAGATAGTTAGAGTGGGCTAGAGCACTAAGATCAAAAAAGGGATCCCGTAAATAGTACCTTTGAGAGGTATTTCTAGGGAAAGACTGACTTGGGGCCCAAGATATAGCGCGTGGACCGTGCGTTGTAGGCTCCCCCGTGCGATGCTAGCCCCGATTGTTGTACGTGCTGGGCCAAATGGGTCGGTGCAGTCGGTGGGCCAGGTCGGTCGTACAGATGGGGGATCCGCAAATGGGTGCGCGGGGCACTCTGTTCTAGGTTGCTTACGAAGGGTGGACCCTCCTCTAAATAGACAGTCGACCGGGAGCCGTGTCCTTTCCACAAGGAAGATGCATGATGCTCTACCGAACGACATGGTAGCAGAGGTCCAGAGATGTTTGTAATGTGTTGCGAGGTCTGAGCTCAGGTTGGCTCCCTCGAAGGCGTTGTAGTTTCTACCAAAGGGGGATTGCCAGACCACAGGTCCGGTCCTCCAGGTATATGGGGTGATTGCCAAAGGACCGTATGGCCGACGATCAGGGACATCATAGGATGCTTAGGGGCCGAGATTGCATACGACTTGATGTGACGGATCTGACTCTCCAAGGCCAAGGTCCGGCTACCACAGTCTCTAAATTCTGAGCTGTCGAATTGTCGGCCCAAATCGGCGATTAGAACCCAGGGTAATCCAAACCTGCAAATGATATTCTTCCATAGAAAATCGGTGACGTTGGTTGTGGTGATTGTGATTAACGCTTTGGCTTCAACCCATTTGGTGAAGTAATCGATTGCTACCAATGCGTATTGCATTTGGCTTCTTCCCTTTTGCAAATACCCAGTCAGATCCAATCCCCACTGGGCGAAGGGTCAAGGTCCCTGCATTGGTGATAAAGGAGTAGAAGGCTTGTGTGAGATGTTCGCATACCTCTGACAAGAGTCGCATTTCCTAACCAACTCGATACTATCCTTCTGCATGGTTGGCCAACAGTACCCCAACCTCATGATCTTATACGCCAAAGTCCGAGAACTACGATGGCCTCCGCAAATGCCTTCGTGAATTTCTTTCATCACATAATCTGCTTCTGGCTTTGTCAGGCAACACAAATATGTCAAAGTAAAACTTCTTCTATAGAGAATGTATCCCATCAACACATATCGAGCATCTCGTATCCTCAGCTTCCTCGCCTGGATCTTATCCTTTGGTACCATCCCATGCTTGATGTACTAGACAATTGGATCTGCCCATGAGTTGGTATAGTCAAGCGCTTTCACCTCTTGGATCGCCACCTTCGTGCTGGTACTTTTAAGAGTTCTCAGCAACATTCCTTCCGGGATGTGTTCTTCCTGCCATGTGGCCAATTTAGCAAGTTGGTCGGCTTTTGCATTCTCTTCCCTCGGTACTTGAGAGATCTCAATTTTGTCAAAGTTCTTGATCAGTTTCTTTACCACTTTTAGATATTTTCCCATCGTCTCTTCCCTGGCTTCAAACTCTCCTCTGATCTGCCCCACAACCAGCTGTGAATCATTGATGCTGGCTAGGGCCTTGACGCCCATTGCCCTTGCTAGATGGAGGCCGGCAATCAAAGATTCATACTCTGCTTGATTGTTGGTCGCCCCAAATTGGAACTTTAGAGCATATCTGAACTTTTCGCCATCTGGGTTTTTCAATAAAAGACCTGTCCCACTGGCCTCCTTGGCCTTAGTTCCATCAACAAATAATAGCCACACCGGGTGCTTTGGCTGCTCCCCAGTCAATACGTCGGGGCAAGTATACTCAGCTATGAAGTCAGCGAGCACCTGCCCCTTAATTGCTCTCCTTGACTGATATTCAATATCAAATTCCCCCAGCTCCACGGACCACTGAATGAGTCTTCCTGAGGTGTTTGGATTGTGCAATGCCCGTCATAGTGGCTGATCCATTAGAACCGTGATCGAATATGCTTGAAAGTAAGGCCTTAATCTCCTCGCTGCCATGACTACCGCAAAGGCTGTTTTCTCAACCTTTGGGTATCTGGTATCCGGCCCCATCAATGCTCTACTTGTGTAATAAACTGGATACTGCACCCCTCTTGCTCTCTGATCAGAACTGAGCTCACTACATAAAACGAAACGGCTATATACAAGAACAGGGGCTCACCAAGTTGTGTGCAGCTGAGAAGAGGTGGTGTCTGGAGATAATACTTCAGCCTTTGAAATGCCTCATCTGCTTCGTCGGTCCACTAAAAAGCTTTTTTCAGTATCTTAAATAATGGTTGACATTTGTCCGTTGCCCGGGACATGAAGCGATACCTGATTATATCCAGAAAAAGCATTCATAAAACTGAGGAGATCGTGCCCGGCCGTGGAATCTACCAGTTGATCAATTCGCGGTAGAGGGAAGCTGTCTTTTGGACATGCTTTATTTAAATTTGTGAAATCAACGCACATGCGCTACTTCCCTGAAGCCTTTTTCACTAGGACTATGTTGGATAACCACTCCAGATAATTGACATCTCTGATTGAACCTGCCCTGAGAAGCTTATCCACTTACTCGACCGTTGCTTAGTTCCTCTTTGGCGCAAAGATCCTCTTCTTATGCTTAACTGGTCGTGCGATGTGATTCACACTAAGTCGATGCATAATTATTCTCGGGTCTATACCCGGCATATCTTTGTAAGACCAAGCGAAGACATTGCAGTTTTCTATAAAAATTTGATCAGGTTATTCTTCATTGGGGGGTCAAGGTCGACCCTATACTAACCTGTCTATGAGGATTATTGGGCTACAGCTCTATCCTATGGAGGTCCTCAGCTGCTTCTCCTTGAATAAGATTCTCCTCGTCTCGAGCATCTAGGTTGTCCACGTGCAAATTTTGAATGGTCAGGGCTTCTCTCCCATTCCTGGTTGACAGATTGTAGCACTCCCTTGCAGCCTTCTGATCTCCCTTTATCTCCCACACTCCTCTAGGAGTATGAAACTTTACTTTAAGGTGGTAAGTTGAAATTACCACCTTGGCCTTGTTCAAAGCAGTCCAGCCGATGATCGCGTTGTAGGCAGATGGGCTGTCTACAACCAAAAAATCCACCATCTGAGTGAGCTACATTCCCTCTTCTCCCATCATCACGGGTAGAGAAATCTGCCCCTTCAGATAGACTGGTTCCCCTGAGAATCCCATTAGGGGAGATCTCATTAGGCGAAACCTGTCTCTCCCCAATTTCAACTGATCATATGCGCTGAGGAAAAGATTGTCTGTTGAGCTTCCACTGTCGATCAATATCCTCTACATCTGAAAGTTGGTCATGATCATTTTTACCACCAATGGGTCATCGTGTGGGTAACTAGTTCTGTAAGACCCGACTTAGAAAATACATCATTAAATTGGTTAAATGTTAATTTAATTATTTGGTTATGTTTTAGTGTGAGTTGTTAGTGAAAATAATGAAATAAGAAGTAATGTCCTAGTGAAATTTTAATAGGCAGTTTTGGAGTAAATCGATAAGTTAGAGAATTTTCAGAAATCATTTCTTACCTGTGCCTAAGCTATAAGCGTAACCGGTAGCCCAAGTTTAGGCGTAACCGGTTGCGCATGTGTGGATTAGATAGTGTTGAGTTGTCGTTTTGTCATGCGGTGGAGTTTGGCACTATATGCTTAATTGTTTCTGGGGATTTAGTCCGGTTTTGTTTCATTATTCCCATACTCATCTGAAAACAGACGAGAGAGAGATATGTTAAGAGTGAGAGAGAGACGAAGAGAGAGAGAAGAAAAGGGTTTTCATTTTTAAAAGATTTGAAGAAATCAAGGCCATCGAACCTTAAACGATTGGTAAGAACACTATATTTCTTTGTGTTTTGATTCTAATTTGAAGTGTATTTGTGAGTTCTTCCCGGATTTGGGATTTTTGACTAGGGTTCCTCACAAATACGAATGTTTGGGTGTTATATTGATTTGGTGGAGTGGGTTTGTGAATTGATAGGGTTTTGAGTTCAATTGGAACTGTATTCTGTGGTTAATAGCTTTTAGGTGGTGGATTCTTGCAAATACAGTAGTTAATTGGTTGTTTTGAACCTCTGTTGCGGTTTTGAAATGATAAAGAAGATGAACAGTGTCTGAATCGTGTTCTGTGTAAATTTTGGGTTTTAAACTACATGATGCGTAACCGGTTACGCGTTTCTGTGCGTAACCGGTAGCGCATAGTTGCATTTGGGTAACCGGTTGCGCATTCACAAGCGTAACCGGTAGCGCACTGTTTGTTTCTGGGTAACCGATAGTGGGTTGGAAGGGGTAACCGGTTATGGTACCCTCTAGCAGAACAGTGAAGTGTTGTTTTGAGTCCAAATTCAATAACTAATATTAAGGAAATAATGTTATTAAATAAAAATAATAACATAGAATGTGTGTGGATTAAAATGGATTAATTTAATGCATTTCAGTTATTTAGTTATGCGTTTTCATTTATTGTTCAAGCTTTATTATATCGGTTACTGATGATTTTGACTTGAACAAGTGAAAGACTGGTTGGGATTTAGCCCACTAGAGGTGGTTGCGGAGCTATCGGCTTGTGGTAACGGTTAATAATACCACTGTGAGTATGTTTGATAGCATTTTTGATTATGCAATTTACATATATTGCTTGTAAACATGGTGTGTGAGATGGGGAAAGACGGCGGACGCGCCAAGAGCACGACGTGCTTTGCCAAGAGGCATTTATCATCAGTGGGGTTCCCGATGACTGTTTTGTGTTTCTGTTGTTTACAGTACTTTATGTTTCTGCTATAGTTGATTGTGTTTCTTACATATTCCTGTGTTGGCCTTTTTGGGTAAACACAAGTGTTGCTGGAGAGTTGTTGAGGGGTCCTTTGTCCACTACTGGTTCGGGAGTTGTGTCTGCCTGTGAGACATAGATAGATCACGTGATTAGATGCGTACATCAGTCCCAATGTACGTTAGTGGATTAGTGTAGTTGCTTTTCTATTATTATTAAAGCATGTTGTAATAATTTAATTACAGTTGTTTATTTATTTCCGCTGCAGTAGTTTACTTCCTGTTAATAAACTGTTAGTGTATATTTCTTTTCTCCTATAGAAATCTAGTGTTGAGCACGACTGGATTAGGTGCATTATATTAGATCACACTTCACTTTAGTGATTTAGTGTTGTTAATCGTGCTCGAATGCCGTGAGCCCGTCTGTCTACATCCCTATTAGGTTGAGTATTCGGGGCGGGGCGCGACAGATTCCCCGCTCATCCTGTTCTGAGAAGATTATTGGGACGTCTTCCTCAATCTTGGTCATCTTTGCTGGCCTCTCGACTGCGCATACCTCCATCGGATCCTCCTTCCTGAGCCGACGTAAATGAGCCTTCTGGGCAGAATTGGACTCGCCTCCCCCTGCAAGTCCTCCATGAATGACCTTAATCTCTCCCAAGGTCCTGTCCTGATGCTGACCTCCGTTGTTACAGTTTCTCTGATATCTCAGGGGCTGAATTTCCCTTGGCCCCTTCTTCGCAACAAATCTCTTCAGTCGCCCCTTCTGGATCAATTTTTCAATTTGATTCTTCAGATGGAAACAGTCATCCGTATTATGGCCATGATCCCTGTGGAATCAGCAGTACTTGTCTTTAGATCGCCTGTTCGGGTCAGTCTTCAGCTTACCTAGCCATTTAAGGTCAGGATTATAGTGCAAATCTTTCAGGATCTGCTCGGCGGTCGCTACCAGTGGTGTGAAATGTGTGATATCGTGGGTTTAATCCTCCAAACTTCCTAGGGGAGGCTTCTACGATCCTCCCTCTGGGATTTCTAATCACGACCCCCACTATCTTCCCTCACCCTCTTCTTCTTGTCGATTTGAATACTGCTCGGCTGGGGTGCATTGTTGGTCTCCTACGCAACCCTGTCCCTCCTAGCGCTGAGGGTTTCTTCCGCATTCATATGCTTCTGGACCCTGAGCATAAGCTCGGCCATGGTCTGAGGAGGATCTTGTGTGAGGTTAAACAAGAACTACCCTGACCACAACCCAACAATATAGGCGTTGATGGTCACCTTATCATCAACACTCTCAAATTGCATCATTTCCTTTGTAAATCGGGTGGTAAAGTCTCAGAGGGTCTCCCCCTTGGACTACACAATAGTCAGCAGGGGGAGACCCTCTGACTATTGTGTCGAAGGCTTGCAATATCGTTGCCCTCCTATAAAATAGCTAAAAAAACTTTTTCTGAACTCTTTAAAGTTGCTGATAGTGCCCGGTTTCAACTTATTAAACCACATCCTGGCATTTCCCTTCAGAGTGACAGGGAATGCCCGACACATAATCTCATCTGGAATAGCTTGCAACATCATAAGGTTTTTATAAGTTTCCAAATGGTCGAGGGGGTCTGTAGTACCGTTAAAAGTTTCGAGAGATGACATCTGGAACTTGCACGGTAAGGGCATTCTCATCACCTCCTGCGTAAACGGAGAATCCGTATTTTGAACCAACTCATCCACTGTGGCTGGGGCTCTAGCTTTCATTTGGTCTTGTAACTTATCGATCTGGGCTTGCATAGCAGCAATTATATTCTGCTCCCCCTCTGCCTTCTCCGAACACTGACATGTCCCATTCAAGATGGCTGACAACTGCATTGCTCTTATGAACTTCCTCCGTAGGCACCAGTGGAGGGGGATTCTGAACCGGATCCGCTTCCAACCTTGCCCTCATCTGACGATTTTCATTTCTCTCTTCCTCCAAGGCTTTAGCCATTGCTTCCCTTCTCTGCTGCATCTGATTGAACATGTCCACCGTGACGACTGGTGGATCCCGAGAGGTTTGTCCTTCATATGTCATTGATCTACTGTTGTTGTTGCGAGTCTGAACCATCGAATAGGAAATCTATCGCCAGATTAGAAAAACATCGATTCCCACAGACGGCGCCAACTGATGAATCAGTTTCCGGCACAACTCACCTCACCAAAGGATTGCTTGGAACTAATGCTTGCTTCCTCTCCTTGAACAACTGCTACCTACAAGACAACGATTCAGAGACACAAAGTGTGGGTTTGTGCTTCTAAACCACCCCCGACAATCAAGTAAGTATCTATTGGTGAGAGGAAAATTATAGAAATTATGAGAGGATATTGAGTGCGTACCTTCCTTGTTTACCGTTATTATCCTTATATACCAATAGCTTAAATCCGGTAACTCTAGCTGCCATCTCCGAGAGTCAAGGGAGCGTCTCCCTATTTTCTTGTGCATTGTATGCGTGAATGACAGTTTTCTTATCTGCATAGATCCACTCTGCCATTCTCGGCTAATATCACAGAGATTTAGTTATACGCCTCTTAAGAGAGTCTCGCCATCACATCCTCTTTGTTGCACTTAAAAGATCGTTGCACGGCCTCTTACCTATTTGCGGCTCCGCATGGTCGTGCCTAGGAGTGTCCCGTCCTAATCACCACCGAGCTCTTACTCAGAGGTCAGATGTGAGCTAATACTTGGGGACAGGCATGAACTTACGTTGTGCAATATTTCCCTTATCAATGTCTAAGAGTAATTGTTTGTAAGAATTTATAAGAATACATTTAATAATTTTAAAGATGGATATTATTTGAATAACAAAAATATACTTATTAACATCCACCCGGGCCATCAAAATCTTTCAATACTCATCTGGACAATTGAATCTTAGTTCAATAGTTCAAAATGTAACAAATTAAAAAACAGTGCTATTTTATTATAGAGAGAGATACTCGTGCGTAATTAATACTTCCATTCCTAGACGACTCACCACCGTAACAGTCTGTAGCGATCTAGAATCGCCCGTTACGACTTTTGCGTGAGGAAGTGATTTTTTTGTTGGATATGTTCGAAACAATCCCAGCCATTAGACCTTCGTTGGGCCGGCGGACTTGATCGTCAACGATGGACGCCTCAATCAATCACCGGCTCCCGAAACAGGACGGCAAGAGACCGAAGAGAACAGCCAGAGAAAACCAACGCGAAGACGAATTCATCGCAGGAGATCAGTCCGGTGTGAAGAAGAGCCGAAGCGGTGATCATCTAGACAAGAGATCGAATAAAGGGATGAGAGGAATTGAGACCGGTGGTTCCGATGATGATGCGAGTGAGACTGGGGGCGAATTGAGACGGATTCTGGTGAAAGAACAACAGAAGCAGCTATCGATCTTTAAGACAGAGAAAGTCGATAAGAAAATTAAGAATTGCGGTGAGGAGTTGCCGGGATCCGGCGATGGAGTGAGAAAATACATCCGGGATCGGACTGGCGCGTTGGTGGAGAGAAAGCCCTTAAATGTAAAATCGGTTAGTGCTCAGTTTTACTCAAATTTATGACATTTTATATTATTATTTTTTGTTTGCTATTTTTTTGATAATTCTAAATACAATACAAATTATTTTTAAATACAATCTTTTTCTATTTTTACAAATTAAAATAATTTCTAAATACTCTTAATAAACTTAAACTATGCTCCCCATCTTAACCATCCACATTTCTAGTGGGTGAAATGGCGTACGCGAAGTGTTGTGGAAATGAGAGTTAAAGAAATTCTTTTTGAACAAATGGAAACTCAGTTACAAACTTGGAAGCTTTCGTCCCCTAATTTTTGATTTCACCAAAACATGAATCTCAATGCTAATCCTTTCCATTCTTGTAACAGAAATAACAGAAAACAATAGAAACTCTAGTTTATCCTCCTAACAACTTTAACAACTTTTCCCGCTAAACAAACTCAACTGCCTCTCATGTGCACTTGCCACTTGCGCCAGCTGATACTACCTCCCAAGCTTGAACTGAATGACATAATCTATCATTCCACCCCTTCTATGATGAGCCTTGTCCACAAGTTTGGAAAGTGGGAAACTTGGTAATAAGGTCATGGTACAGAACCCAAGTGGCATCTCGAGGGAATGAGTCAGACCATTGATGCGACATCCATTTCGTAAATTGAATAATTCGAGGGGGAATAATAAAATGTTGAAAAATTATATAAATAATTGGGAATAATTAATATGAGACATAAGAAAGTTATAGTGAATATTACAATAAAATTGGTATGTTGGAAATTTAATTACTTGAAGTTGAAGGAGTAAATTGGTGGTAGTATATGTTATTAATATGGGTTAAAATGCATGGAATAATCAGTAAACATTTCACTGAATTAAGGTGTGGTGAATGGTATTGAATCAAAACCATTGGAAGTATCATATTATGTAGGTTATAATACATGGAATACCATCCTAAGGGTGCATGAAATTAGAATGGGTTGAGAAGGAGGGAGACTAACTCTTAAGAGGTGAGAGGTGACTCAATATCCACCTCTTGTACCAAAAACATATCCAAAACAAACCAAATTCGTATGCTTTGGTGCAAGCTACTTTAGAGAGAGAAAAAGAGAGATATAGGAGGAAGAAGAAGGAGAATTGAAGAGGGGACATTGCTCTACCTTTGGGGGCTTGAAAGGTAAAGTCTAATCCATGTTTACTTGTGTTTTAACAATAGAAATAGGGGATTGAAGGAGAAACTCTATTTTTATACAAAACCTAGAGTAATCATGTTAAAAATCATGTTAAATTTTATGTTTTTAAGAAACTAATGGTAAGGATATGTTTCCAAGGGTGTTGAGGGTTTGTATATGAAAAATCTCATGTTTTGGTGGTGGAAATTGCTATAAAAAACGAGTTAGAACCGTAGGTTGACGAGTTGGAAAATACCTAGAAACTCAAACTATTCATCACCGGTAGCATACCGGTATGCCGGCTGGTATACCGGTTGAATATCGGTTAGGGTTATGAGTTTGGATAGTGCAAAATTTTCGAGACTTGAATGACCTGTATGCCGGCCGGTATACCGGGCGCGATACCGGTGGCCTACCGGTTACCTACCGGTTACTTACCGGTTACCTACCGGTCAAAGGGTATCGAGGGGAAAAGGAAAGGGATTTAACCCCAACTTGAGGTAATTGATTTAAGATTGATTTAGGCCATTCTAAGGGGTTCTAAATGAGGTTTTGAAGGTGATCTTAATTAAAGGGAATTAATAATCAAGTGTGGAAAACTCTAAGTTTTATAATTCATAATAATTATGAATTGTGATTTTAAGTCTTGGAATGTGATTTAGGACAAGGAGAAGCTTATTCGTGGTTTTAGAAATCAAGTAACTGTCAACCCAACATTGGTATCAGTGAGTTTGTTAGTTATACATTTCATATATGTTAATGTTTAGTAGCTTAGATGTGTGAGGTGTGGTATGAGGGTTTAGATATACGAAATCAATAAGAATGAGAATGAGTCCTATGATAATGGTGGAACGTAGTGGTAAAATGACAAACAAATATTTACGTTGAGAATGGCATAAAAGATGGAATAAGCATTAATGGCCAAATATGGCGTGATTAGTATATAATGCTATGTTTGCGATATAACGCTACTGATCATCGAGACTGCGTATTTATAAAGCTGCTGGTCATCGAGATTGTGATTATTGAACGCTATCATTCACCATCAGGCAGACCTGCTTGATTTATTAAAGCTGGGCATTAGCCAATTTATTAAAGCTGGGCTTTAGCCAAACTATTATAGTTGAGGCAATTATGCCATAAGTTGTAAAGTTGAGGCCATTATGCCAAACGTTGTAAAGTTGAAGCAATTATGCCATAAGTTCTAAAGTTGAGGCAATTATGCCATAAAATTGATAAACCAGACGATTAGTCAAAATAAGAAGTTGAATTCTAAAGTTGAACGTGTGTGTATGAAAAGTGTAAGATGTATATTTACATATGAATGAAAAAGATGGAAAAAGGGATTGAAAGCTATATGTATGTATATGTTAGGTAATTAAGGATGAGAACCTATAAGATGAATCTAAAAGGGCTAAAGTTGAATGTGATAAA
>NMUG010003027.1:0-15266 GCA_002855965.1 Monotropa hypopitys
CACACTCAATGAATGCAATTTACCCATTGTACGACAAATACGAAGGATAGATCCTACGAGGACTACCTTCTTGGAATCTTTGATCCTTCACCCAAATATAATTGTAATCATCAACATTAAATGGAATGATACGTGATTCTGGTTGGTTGCTGCCTAGGAGGAGGGAATACCCACGCAACCGTAATTCTTGTTGGATGTTGTCTTGGAGGTTTTTGCCCAAGCAACTGTGGTTTTGTTGAGTGGGGAATACGTGTCCCTGTAATTCGCGGAATTACTAGATACGTCGGCAGACGGGATCTAGGAAAAATCCAATTGGCCAGTAGGTAGGACAAACGGGTTCCTGTAAGTCCCGGAATAGGACATGTGCACGTCGGCAGGCAGGGCCATGGAAGAAAGCTCAACACAAATGGATCTTTTTAGCCTTCGTGGAAGGTCGACTGGAGACTCGCTACTACGAGGAGTCTGCCAGGATTTGGTTACTGGAACAAATGGAAAGAAAGGAAGGAAAAATTGACTACTCCAATATCTCCAATATAAACAATAATCAAATCCACAACACTTGATGTTTTACCAAAGGTAAGGATGTGAGTAGAATTGTGTGGGTTTCAGTGGTGAATGGAAAAGGTGTCCTTCGGTGGTGTTGAGAGCGTGGTTCTGGTTCGGTAGGATTTTTTTTGATACTTGTTGTGGTGGGTTACTCGGGTGAGATATTGTGAGGTGGGTGGTTTGTCTTTTGGGTTGGTTCTCGGTCCCTTGGTTATAGTTGAGTGTGTGTGGGCGTGCGTTCATTTCACTTTCTGCCCTACTTTACTTTCAGTTGCTTCACCCTTGTTTTACTCTGTTTAGACTTGCACTTCTTGTGCATCCTTGTTAGACTTTAGTTGTTACCGTCACTGAGCTGTGTTTGCTCAGACCCTCCTTTCCCTCTCTTTCCAGGTTTGTACTGCATGGTTCCTCTTGCAGGTTGACTTGGAGCTTGTGCGAGCAGTTAGTCCCGTTAGAGCTACAGTCTTGGCTCCTGTTGGACTATTGTGCTCTATTTTCAGTTTACAGGTTGTTGTACTGTAGCGGTTGTACTTTCGCTTTACAGTTTATAGTTAGTAGTTCAGTTGTACTCTCCTTGTTATTCACTTCCAGTTTGTATATTGTATCAAGAAGAATGTAATGAGAAGTTATACCGCACTGTGTTTGATTACTACTATTAACTCCCCATTATTTATTTAAATGTATTTCAAAAAAAATGTTTCTCAAATTTTGGGGTGGTTACACAAGACAAGCTATAAGGGATGGTCACACAACAACTGTGCCACCCGAATCACCCCAAACAACCACAAAGCCACAAAATATAACCAAATACCAAAAGCTCACACACCAACCCACACTCAACCTAGTGTCGTACCGGAGTGACTAAGAAGTTTAATTTGAGATGTGCTGGCCAGTCACCTTCTCAAAAAATCCTTCATAGTCAGTCCTACACCACATGACACGGACTACACAAGCCCCGGTCATGTCAAGCCTCGCCAAAAACTAAGTCGGTGTAGTCGACTTCAAAGAGACATAAGTTCTATCCCAACACTCTCAATACATCTGCAAAAAAAACATCTCACCATCTCATTGGTCACACCACTGAAACACAAACAATCTCCCCGCAGACAATCTTATCACACACTCTCAAAACAAACTCCAATAGGTAACCATACTGCCGAACAAGAGTGTCCGAGAACAAAAGGGACACGGCATCAAGAAGAAGATACCAAGTCGGATTCACAAAGCGACACGGCAAGTGGGAAACGTGCGCCAGACCGACAAGTCAATATGTGAGAGCGCGAGATACAGGAATGCAATTCCGAAAAAAACAAGATTTCTCAAAAGATAGAATTCCGCACAAGAGGCAAACAACGCACCACTACTCCGCAAGTGCCAAGACTTGGGATAATCTGTGGACCATCAAGAGAAATACGACGACGGATGATCACAACATCGAGTCCCGGAACGAGGAGTTAGAAGATTTTCCAACAACAAGTAGCTTCTGAGAACACCAACCACGCCAAGGCAACTCAAAACAACCGCGAGAGTACCAAACGAAGAATAGGAACGGTTAACACCATTTCATTTCCAAGAACAAGAAAACATCATCATCGAGTATAGGAAAGCACAAACGCACTCAGAAGACGTCACCGACGAAGGATGGATAGGAACCATCGCTACTCCACGATCAACTCCAAGCCAGAAAATCAATCACACCACTATGAATCTTATACCAATGCAAGCCAAACCAAGGAAACACCACAAACTCATCATTCTAAACAAATCCTCAATATTTGGAACCCAAAACGCAATCACTCCTCAAACCACTTATCATGAAAGCCTCAAGTACACCACTGCCCTACCTTTCCAAGGACACTCTGCCAAACATCCTTCCACAACCACAACAACCCAAACAGGTACGTCACTCCCAAACAGTAACTCCAATTTGAAATCACCTCCAAATTTCTAAACCATCAAACGTCCTCACAATGAAACCCAAGGAACACTTCAAAGAATTTCACAAGGCATCTAAGTCTCCAAGCAACATCACAAACCCAATCACCAAGCGATACCACAACCTTGCTTACCAAGTAAGAACTATCAACATGCATGGCCAAGAAACCCCAAGGACTACTCTACAGAAATCCACAAGACAACTCCACGCACATCACCACTCTGAAACCTCAAGGAAAGAAGGAAGCACCTATATCATAATTCACCAAAACCACACTTCCTCGAACAAGCGCCAAGACGTTCCAAGCACAAGTCTAGTTCCCACATCACCTACAATCCCAATCATACACCGCGGACACACACAACCAGTCCAATCCACATGACCTCAAGTCATAAACTCCTTCTATTCCGCTCACAAGACCATTACAATTTGAACTCACTTCTTCCATCTCAACTAACCAACCAAAGGGAAACCATAATCGCAAGGTACTCAACCCAACACTCATCCTCCAATCAGCCTCAAACCTCACAAGGATTCACACTAGGAGCTGAGAGGAAGACTCAAACTCTGAGGATGTCCATCCAACCCGCAAAACACCAATTAAATTGTAACACTCCCAAATTTTGAGACATATTTTTTTTAGAAGTGTTAGAAGTAGGTAACGAGTATCCAAACAAAAGGATAAAGTACTATCTACCACGCACACACCCATTACACTACTTATTACAATAATCGTCTGCACTACTCTGATACCAATAAAAGGGGCAAAAAGGGTTTTATAACATAACCCTGTACAACAATGCCCAAACCAAAAGAAAAGGCCAAAATAGGATTTTATAAATTAATCTTGTACAAGGTGGCCAACAGAAAAGTAAAGAAGTGCTATACAATAAAAGAGAAGCAACCTATCACTACAGTCCGGTCCAGCCTCACGTCCTGCGAAGGATCCAGCGGCTCCAAGTAAAAGGGACAAGTCCTACAAAAGTAGAGGGTCAGGCACGACCGCCTGGTAGAGATAATCCATCTCCTACCGTCTATAATATTGAGGTGAAGGTGTGTGATCATGCAAGGAATGTAATGTGACTAATGCAATGGATCTCATTATATAAAACATTTACTTTCTTTCAAATATTTTACTGTTGACTCATCGTAAGGTAAAAGCAGTAAAATTAGCGTCTGACCAAGACTCGAGAAAGAAAAGTAAGACTATCCAACATCTACTAAAAGATTGCCTAGACAAGGCCAAAGGGAACAATGTCAAGTGTCGAAGCTACTCAAGTAAGAGACTCATTTTCCGTTATTAAAACGTATTCCAAGTGTTCCAATTTCCATTCCGCACCCTTTATACAATAAGGGCAATATCACCAACAATAATGAGTTTTGGCTACTTCCGAGATAATGGGGATAAGCCATTAACCGTAAAGTTCCTAGTGATTCCCTAGCACACCGGGAGGGCCCAGTCAAACCCCCATTGCGCAATGTCGTGAGTGCTCGCAGTAGCCACCCAAGGTATCCAAACTACTCGTATAAATATAGCCAACTCGATTTCCTCGTATAGAGTAGATAGTGTCACATTTTTTTTCATTCCGTCATGACCTAGGGCAAACATCTTCCTAGTCGACATGTCATCCCACTATGTTACTTTTCTTTCCTTTGTTTCCAAAACATTTCCGTTCATTCACAAAACGTTCCATTTGTTCGCAAAATAACCATTTCGTTCGATTCATAATAAAAACGTGTCAAGACTACGTTTTTACCCACAAACCACCCAAGAGTGTCCAAATAAGTCAAACTCCCCAATTTGATTTCATAAAACGACGACGACACATTTTCTATAAAAATTGGGGGTTTGGCAAATCAATTTAGGAATCGAACGACCAACAACCTAGGGATTTAGTAAAGACCCTAGACGATACCCAAAATTGACCAACTGACGCGAACGACAACATTTGAACGATATTTTGTGAATACATGAAAACCGACAAATTAAATTATAACGCAAGGGAGAATAAAGAATACCGATATTACAAACGAGAGGGATAGAAAACTCTACCTCGATTGGAATGTCTGAAACAGTAGGAATTTGCTAGAAATTTGGGCATGAACCTGCTCAAAATAAGACAACCACACTAAGGCGCCAACAACAACAACAAGAAGGAATCCGACAATATCACACCTCCTACTTACATACTTTACCGATTAAAATTTTGCGATAATAAAAAAGGAGTGTGCGGTATACCTGCCGACGCGACCACAAGCGGTGGCCAAGGCCCTGAACGTCGCGCGCCACTGATTACTGTCGCTCGCTAAGACCGGCACCTAGAATCTGACAGACAGTCAATATTTGACGACAAATGACTTAAAACACTGAAACGAATGGAATAGAGGCTTACCCACTGATACGCTGCTCAATCGTCGTGCGACACTAATCATTCAACCTTAGTTGTACCTCCGCAATCCACTCTGCACCTAGATACCCATCAGACAGTCACTATCGACAATGAACAATGTCATACAATAAAGAGAGAGGTCGATATGCTTACCCACTAACGCGAAGCTTCAACTGTCGCGCACCACTGCTCGCCCATCCTTCACTGTACCTCGCCGCGCTTCAACACCCATCAGCCACTGACGCTGAACGTCCTTCCGTCGCACCACAACCCATTCGGCAGCCACCAAACCCACCTCGCACGACCACCGACCCACCACTCAAAGTCGCCGCTTCACCACCACTGCACCCACACCACCACTGCGCACACATCGCACCCACTGTACCACTACGCCGCGCCGCGCACCGCTGCGCGCGCGAGGAAGGAGAGAGAGGGAATGGGGCGCGAGAGAGAGGAGGCAGAGGGAGAGGAAGCTCGGGAGAGGGTGAGATCACAACTGGAGAGGAGAAGAGGAGGGAGGCAGTTCTGCGCAGAGAAGGGGGAGGCGCTGCCGCGCAGGTGGAGAGAGGGAGGGGCTGCACGAATCGCGCGCGGAGGAGGGAGAGAGGGATAGTGAGAGGGATTCGGGTGAGAGAGAGAGAGAGATCGAGAGAGGGAGGAAGGAGGAGATGGAGGGAGGAGGGAGGCGACATCCATGGGGTAGGGTTTCGGGGGTTAGGTGTAGCGGGGAAGGAGATGATGAAAGGGGGTACGGGAGTTCTCCCCCCAACTGATACACTTGTATCATGTTTGTTTTTTTGTATTTTTATTATAATAATTTACTTTAATTAAATTAAAAGAATTTAATTAATACATAATGCTTTTGAATAACTCCCGAGACTCAAGATGAAGCCCGAATTCAACCACGAAGACTTGCTCGCGCTCAGAACACAAAACCTCACAACCCAAGACTTGTCTCACTCAGACGGGGTCGGTAAATTAAAATACGAGCCATATGGAACCGAACAAATAAAAATTAAATCCCAAAAAAAGATTTAATCATTATTATTATTTTTTTGAAACGAATGGAAAATATTAAATTTTCCGGAGTGTGACAAACTATCCTCCTTACAAAAATTTCGTCCTCGAAATTTCGAAGATAGAAGAACCGAAACACGCCACACCGAGAAGGATAATGCTCAAAAGCACCAAACGCTTGGATGAGTTTGCCAAGGGAACCGGCACAACAACGAGGAGGTTTTCAACCGAAACAACTCCGCCACTGAACAAACAATGCCAAAGAGAACCGCAAACTCACTTAAACGCGCAACACGTCGCAAGGTAAGGAGTACGTCGCAAACAACATGCCGAAGAAGAACCGATATTACACAAACAACATTGTCCTCGAGAGAATCAAGAGTTTCCAATGGAATGGTTTTCGCGCAACCATAAATTCCCAAAACGAACAAACGAGCTAGAAATGCGCAGTTTTGAACAAAGACACGATACGAAGGTTAAACAGCAAGAATATTGCCTCGAAAAATTTCAGAACAATTCCAGAAAATTCCAGGACATGCCACGACACAATGAGAACATGCTGGGAAGAATTCCAAGTACCGAAACGCCACGGATACGAGGGGATACAGTGCGGATACGCCGACACGCGAAGGGTACGGTGCGGATACGCCGACACACCACGGATACACCGATACGCCAAGGATACGCCTAGGACACGCCGACACGGTAAGGACACGCCGAAGAGACACCGGTACGGTAAGGATACGCCGAAGACACACCGGTACGGTAAGGATACGCCGAAGACACACCGATACGGTAAGGATACGCCGATACACTAAGGACACGCATAGAGTACTCCGATACACCAAGGATATGTCGGTACGGTACCGATACGCGGATACGGTACGGATACGATACGGACACGATACGGGTACTCTGATATTTTCAAATATTTTTCTAAAAATTTTAGAAAAATAAAAGAATGATTTTCGACTATCACAAGGAAATCCACGACGACTTTAACACCACGAATGCGCAAAATGACCCCGAAAAGATTTTCAAACAAGGTAGGAACAATTCAACCGTTACGGAGCAAGATTTGAAAACAAGACAACCCGCAAGGGATGGTCACACAACAACTGTGCCACCCAACTCACACCAAACAAACACAATGCCACCAAAAGAAGAACCGAACAGTCAAAATCTCACAAACCAACCCGCACACACCTAGCGCGGTACCAGAATGACTATGAAGTTTGATTTGAGATGTGCTGGCCAGTCACTTTCTCAAAACAATCCCTCATGTTCATTCCTACACCACATGACATGGACTACGCACACCGGTCACGCCAAACGTCACCACAAAACAAGTCGGTATAGTCGACTTCAAAGAAACACACGCATTCTATCCCAACACTCGCAACACAACTGTACAATGCAAAAGTGAACTCATCTCACTGATCACACCAAACAGAAACCAATCCCACAACACACTATCAAACAAGAACTCCGAAGAGGGACAACATCGCAGAACAGAAGTGTCCAAACGAAAAAGGACACGACGCCAACGGATACGACAATACTCTGGATTCGCACGAAGACACGGCGAGCAAGAATAAACGTAAGAAGGCAACCCACGAGACAAGAGTGCACGAAGCAGGGATACGATTCCTGACAACTAGTTCTACGAAGTAGATAAATCACTACGCGCGAGACGAACAACATATCACCACCAAGACGAAGTCAAACGGATTACCAAAGCATAATTTGCCCCCTACAACCTTATGCCCAAATGAGAAGAAAACTCTACTCTCGTCTCCAAATATCACGCAAGACACATGACACCTCAAGTCATCAACCCAAACCACTTATCTCTACCAAAATAATGACTTCAACCAACACTGCATTCTAAACTCTAAGTCACCAAACAAGGTCACTACACTTCTATCTCTTAATCCAAAATAATTTACTTTCCACATTATCATCTAATAAGGCAAGAACCCAAATGCCGCTTCTAGGAAGAATCACAAGACAGTCACACACGCGTTATCACTCCAAAACATCGAAAGAGAACTAAAATCCTCAAACCACTTTCCCATCTCACAATACAACTACAACAACGATAACGCATAGACAAACACCAAGGCACCTCAAAAGAAAGTCTAACACTCAATTGACACCACAAGCCCAACAACCAACTGAGACAATTTCAACACAAGGCTATTTCTCAAGTTGTTCCACAATCCAATTAACCAAACAACCCAATCACCGACACAACCGACTAAACAAATACCCAAATGATCGAGTAACCACCTAATCATCAGTGGATCTACACAACTCCGTCCATCTCGTAAGACTTCGAGTCACAACTTAGGGCTACCACAAGAACAAGATGCCACACTTAAACTCTTTCGTCCTTCTCAACCAACCAAGAAGTACTGCAACCTCAAGGCAATAAGCTTAACACAAATCCTCAAAGAACCTCAAACCACAAGCCAAACTCAACTCTCGCATCAAATAAGTACGAAGTACTATCATCACTAACCAACTGGTACTAGTCCGCAAGGAAATACTTCACGTCCCAAGTGAGTCACACGCAATTCGGAAATGAAAAGATTCTAGCACACCGAGGTATTCTCACTTTCCAAAGAGGTCACAACTACACTATACCCAAGTGCTAACACTTCAAGAAGCGATCACCAATCACCATCCCACAAACGAGATCATTCTAAGGTTCTACCACTCACACTAGGAACTATACGCGCTAAGGAGACCCAATTAATCCCAAAAGAGAACCACTATCTACCACAAGGCTAATAAGTGAGAAGTCTACCGCGCAACGAGAAAAGGAGCCAAAACTTAACCACTGAGAAAGGGGTATACACAAACGGTGCAAACGACAAGTTCAAAATACCAATGTCAAGAGGAACGACCCATTTCTACAAGGAATATCGCATAAAGAGTTCATCCGGGATCACAAGAGAGAGAATTTAAGAAACGGTTAACCGATCGTAAATAGATTCATCATCCTTACTAGAAGGGCAAACAAGAATCAATAAACTGACTACCTCAAGGTTCCACCATCCGCTACCAGAATTAGGCTCAAAAGCCACACACTGAAAAATACATCAATCTTCTTTCTCACCCTTTAGAGGAGTTAGGGATAAAAATATGGTTTGAAGAAATCCCCGGGTATGTCCTTTCTTGGGTACAAGAATTCTATACCACCCTTGATGCAAAAGAAAGAGAAGGCATGGTGAGTGGAAAGGTAAAAGGAAAAACCATTGTGGTCACAGCTGAAAGAATTGCCCAATTCCTCAAGTGTCCTAAGTTGCAGGCTGGAGAGGTAGAATATCTAAAACCAGGATACCTGATCTTGCAAGGTGAAGCTTTAGCTAAAGAGGTGTGTACAGTAGGAGGTTTGGAAGTTTTTATGAAAGGTGATGGAAAATTCAAACAGGGGGTGTTTAAAGAGGAGGTGGCTTTGATGAATAAGGTGATTCACTTGAACATTAGACCTAAAGGGTCAGAAAAGTCACCCACCTTACCCGAAGTTTAGTTTATTTATGAGTTGATGGGGGGAAGAAAGATTGATATTCTTGAAATTATGTTCACTGTCATCAAAGAATTCAAAAGCCAAGCTAGTTTGAAAAGTGGGCTCCCATTTCCATACATGATCACTACCTTCTGTGAGGAGTCTGGATTGAAACTTGGGGCAAACGATAGATGGGATAAGCCTACATTTGGCCCTTTGACTGCAAAAACAATTGGAAGGATGATCCCACAAAGGCCAAAGACTGAAGAATTGGACAACATCTCTCCCCTTGCTGAATCATCCAGTGCTCAACAGCCAAGCCCTTTTCATATCCCGTTTTCCATCACTCCCGAGCCTCAAATCCAACCAACACCAGTGACCCAACCTCAAATTATTCAACCAATACAAACCAGCCAAGAAATGGGTGAGCTAAAAGAATTGTTGAAGAAATTGATAGAAGATCAAGAAGAAGAGAAAGAGAAAACAGCCTTGATCCTTGAATTAGTGAAAGAAAATGCTGATAGGATCAAGGTCCTGGAAGGGAAACAGAAAGAGCAGGGATTTCAACTGGAGGAAATCAGAGAAGGACAGAAGAAGAATGCAAAAAGAGCATCATACATGCAAGATGTGCAGGGTCACACATTGAGAAGGCTTAAAATTGTTGAGGGCACCCAGGAAAAAATAGAACTTGGAGGGAAATGGGTGATAAAAGAGTTGAAACAATCCACAAAAATAGAGCAAAGCCTATTACTATCTCAGATGGAAATGATCAAGTGGGCTAGGGGTGAAGCTGTCCCAAGTACTTCCATGTTTCCACAAGCCAAGGACTCTGATGTAGAAGAAATCCCAGTCAGCATTTTCACTCCTGTCAACCTATCCTCAAAACCCAAGCTTACCAGAAATTAACCAAGACTTTTTGGAAATGATGGAGGATTTTTATGGAAATCTCATCCTTGTTTTTGTTTTCTGTTATCTCTGTAAAACCCTGGGAGTTTTGAATTTTTGATCAATGGAGTTATCTTTTTGTTCTTAGTGTGATTCTGAAGGAAATATCTAACTGTGAGGTATGGAAACAAATAGGGTAGTTAACCAAGCTGAATTACATTGTTTCCATATTAATGCTTCCTACCTTTTTAACATTACAAGCCCAAAGTCCTGAATGATCCCTAAACGTTTACTTATTAAGGCACTGGTTGTTAGATTGCATTCTACTCATCTCATTCTTGTATGATTGGTCCTGAGTTTAGTCTTAAAATTCTGGGGAATGAATTCCTTGACCTGAAAAATATTGAGAGAATTATTGTTTGTGAGTGAACAACTGAGACACGTTTGGGTCAAAGCTTATGGAGATGGGTTCAAAATATGCCTAGATTATTCTAAGGTTCATGATATGAGTTCTGTTGAAAAATTTATCTCAATATGCTAACCTGGATGGAATGTGGTTGAATGTTCTCTATATGAGTGTTGTCTGAGTGGTTTGGGTATGATGGCTGGTTGTTTAATATACAAACTTGCTAGGGACTAGCAAGTCCTAAGTTGGGGGTGTGATTGGAACTCAAATGTGCAAATCATAGCCATCATTTCCTCTAACTTTTGCATAAATTCAATGTTAAGTTTGTAAATTGCTTGAGTTGATGTTAAATGATAAAATGGACTGTCATGATAAAATGCAAGCTTAACATCTGTTGGTGTAGATTTTGGCATGCTAGTCTATATTGCAGGACATTCAAGAAAGGATGGAAGAAATCTTAAAGGGAAAGGAACAGGAATTTCCGAAAAACCATACCAAGTTACTGGGAATTGGAGAAGCAAGAAAAAGATACAGCTACTTGAAGTCCCGGAAGAACTACTCCAATTTGCGGGAGAAGAAGAGGACAAGTGAGTGACCATGTCAATTTCCGGAAAAGGAGGAGTCAAGTACCGGAAAAAGATCTCAAGCTAAGAGAGGGATACAAGCAGAGCATAACATTCCTGGGAGATCAGTACATGGATTCCCGGGAGAAGACGGATTAGGAGACACTCCAGGAGCAGCAGAGGAGGAAATTCCCGGGAATGTGTATTTCAATTCCCGGGAGAGTGCTAAACGCAAAATCCGTGTCGTTATTATTGGACTTGAGTCTAGTGTATTTAAATTTATATAACAAGAACTAACTATTCTAACTAGTAGAGTGGTAAGCCCAAGGTCGAACACAGAGACTAGTCGGATTTGTTAGATGAATTTCTCGTATTTATTAGGAAAATAAAATGAATCTGTATTTTAAAATAAAAAATCATTAAAATCGAATGATTAAGAAAAGAACTAAAAATTGAGTGTTGAATTACTAAATTAACGGTGGAAAACAATTAACTAAGGGAGGAACATGATCGTCGTCTCACACTTAAGGGATTTGAGAGATTCGATTCGATTTAGTTTACAAGACTTACCAAAGTGGAAACATTATGGTAAAGTCTCGGAAAATATTCTGAGAAAAACCTTTCGCTTTTATAACTCAAGGGATGTCTACAGTATAACATCGAGATATCCCTCGGAAAATCTTCTTTTAATCCAATCCTCATTTTATAACTCAAAATATATCTACAGTGGAAACATCGAGATATATTCCGGAAGATATTCTTTGAAAACATGATTTGGTGGAAAACTCTTACACGAAATATACTTACAGTAGCAACATCGAAGTATATTTCCGATGATTTTTCTAAGAATACCAATAAGAGATCCATAATTCTTTAGAGGAGAAATAGCGAATCACCAAATCGAACCCACTCCCATTACCCTAAGTGATCCACGAGATCATGTCCCAAAGGATCTAGCCACTGATGGTGGAGAAAATGCTAAAAACATTCATTGGAGACAAATCCATACAAGCCATGAGAGAATAGATTAATAAAATCGAAAAGAATAACTTTTATATCAACTTCAATCAATAAAACAAGGAATTAATGTGTTCTTACCAAAGAGGAATCCAAAACAAAAGAGATCCAAAGAGAAAACAAGTCCAAAAGCCTCCAAATCCTCCAAGTCTTTCAAGAACAAGTTGTAGCCACCCTCCTAGGTTAATTAGAATGAAAAAGTGTGTTTAGAATACCTAAACATCATCTATATATATCCCCTAGACGTTTTGGCCCAATTACTACCCTTAATGAAGGGTAAAAATGTCATTTTCGGTCATTTAAAACTCAAATTAGCCGCCTGGGAATTTTCTGTGCGCGATAAGCGTAACCGGTTACGCTTAAAAGGGCGTAACCGGTTACAGTTAAGTATTCTTCAGCTGGGAGTAACCGGTTACGCCATGGTCTTCGACCGGTTACGCTATGTGCGGTTTCTCCATCTTTTCTCTGGTGTCTTCTTTGACTGGGCGTAACCTGTTACGCTTGAAATGTTGTAACCGGTTATGGTTGCTGCACTTTTTACTTCCAAATGGATTCCTTCTCTTTTCCCGCTGTCCCGGATTTCATCTTAGACTTCCAAATTCTGTTCTCCTCACCAATATTGATTGCCCTTGCAAGAATATGATGGTAACAAAAGCTCCTCGAGTTTCCGGATTTCCAAAATGGCTCAAAATAGTAAAATAGAGTGCTAAAACCTGTAAACGAATAAAATTCTACAAAAATACCATCAAGCACAAATATGTACAACAGTTGGCTAAAAGACAATAAAATATATATACAGTGGACAAAATAGATAAGTGATTTAGCGTGTCTATCACATCCCTCAACTTAAAGTTTGCTAGTCCCGAACAAACACACTACATGACTCGATCCTAATTACGATGCAATGCAAGATAGTTCCTTTAAACCCCCGGGCAGCCCCGGTAGGACGAGTGGGGTCTCGTGAGGGTTTTTAGCAACGACTACCCACAAAACCTATAATCCTACGACTCTAAGTACAAGAATTTGAGTGAACATGCTTGCATATTGATTCTTTCCCAAGTGAAAAATATTATTTTACCTCTTTGGTTGTTTCTTGAGTAGTGCATGACTCTCTATTTTTCACTTCGAACCTTGATTCCAAACCTCTCGTGGGTCACTCACAAAGAATAAGTCACTGAACGATTTTCTGTGTAGAAGGCAGGGAACCGTCCTCGGGAATCCAAATGGAGAGTATCGCAGCAGTATGTGAAGGCACTATGTATGTAGGTGCTGCATTCAACAAGTTAGTGGCAAGCAATTCACAGAGAATAATTCATCACAAATGCAAACATGTGGGATATCACAAAATCAACTAGAACTTCACAGCTTATAATGTTCATATGGTAGGGAGATGTAGACTATGTATGACAGGAAATATGTAAGCTAGGTACTACTTCCACCTGTCAACATATATCAAAAAGAAACATCAAGTCTACGCTGATGCATAACAAAAATAACAACAGTAACCCAAAGTAAAAAGGTCCCACAATCAATCATCCTCAGGCTCCTCATCACCCGAGTACTCACTCCCAGACTTCTCGCTAGAACTCTCTTCTCTGGCTCTGACCAACTCTGCCAGCTGTGCAGTCACTCCTCTCTCCCACTCTAACCTCCTGGCCTGCTCTGCCTCCCTAGCAACTCTCTCCTCCTCCATCTTCCTCTCCATCCTCAACAAAACCTCCAACAGTCCTCCCTCGGGTGGTACAATCGGTGAGCGATCTCTCGGGAGCCTAACTGCAGGTGGTGGTGTAGATGTGCCACTAGGGCTCAGATCCTGCTGTGCAGAGGTGCCACCCTGTGCTGTAGTATCCCCAGATGATGGTGGTGGCGGAGCTCGTCTAGTAGAAGTAGAAAATAGAGGGTCAAGTTGCTCTTTGTGCACCCCACACTCTGACAAATAGTCTCATAGGTAATAGGGCCAAGTGGTGCGGGCGTCCATGCATCTCTCAGGGTAGGCCTCAATCCACTTCTCAAACAATGTTGGGTGATCAGAAAAGCATAGGGCAAACTTGGTTTGGATCCTGACTGTGTCTGAAAATTTGCAATGATCTCCCAAATAAGCAAACCAAAATCAATAGTCTTCTTTTCCAATATCTCGTAACACAACTGAATGACATCTTCCTTAGGGACCTTTTCTGACCCCCTTGGATAGATGTTGTAACGCACCACTTTGTTCATCAACGCAAACTTGGGCTTTAACATGCCCTGATTGTACCTCCCAGCTCTCCTGTACAAATCTAAGTCGGTGCACACAATCTCAGCAAGTATAGTACCTGAGGGTGAAGAATATCCCGGCCTAGGATAAGTCGTCTCTGAAGCAGAGGGCCGGGTACATCCTAAGAATGCTGCCACAGAGGCAGGAGTCACCGTCACCATCTTCCCTTTCACTTTGCACTTCACTACCAAATCCTCCCCTTGTCTCTGTGCCACTGAATAGAACTCCCGCACAAAAGTAGGAATGAAACCCTGAATGTCCTCAAACCATTTGGTGAGCCCTTCCGTCACCAAGCTGTCAGCGACACTATACAACACTACATCCTCATCGCTGTACTGAGCTGGTCTAATCTCTTTAGGCATAGCCACCATTCTCTCGCACAAGATAGCTCGAGTCTTCACAATGTCCTCCCATTTTTTAGGGGCAGGAGCTGGCTGTTTCCTTTTACGTGATGACGATGGTGCACTCTCGGTGGTAGGAGCAGCAGTAGGTGGTGCTGTCAGCATAAGAATAGGCTCATGCACCTCAGCTATAGGTTCCTCCCTTGGATCTCAGATGCCGGAGGAGGAATAGGTTCAGTAAGACCCTCTGTTGGAAGTTCCTCTATTGGTGGAGCTGGTGGTGTAGGCCAATTGAACGGGCTCCTGCTGGAACTACCCCTACGAAAACCCCTGCACGATATCAATTCCCAATAGAAATTTCAGCAGAAAAAGTGTAACCGGTTATGTATTTTTTAGC
>NMUG010003028.1:0-15265 GCA_002855965.1 Monotropa hypopitys
AGCGTTTCGTTGTTGGCCTTAGCCATGCGCTCAGCTGGGCCGTAGCTTACCAGCTGAGTTGTGCCTTATCACAATGTTACGCCTTAGCGTTTCGTTGTTGGCCTTATCCATGTGCTCAGCTGGGCCGTAGCTTACCATCTGAGCTGTGCCTTAGCACAATGTTACGCCTTAGTGTTTTGTTGTTGTCCTTAGCCATGTGCTCAGCTGGGCCGTAACTTACCAGCTGAGCTGTGCCTTAGCACAATGTTACGCCTTGGCATTTTTGTTCGGTCGATAGGCAAGCAGATTAGTTTTGCAGCAGATAACAATTTCATTGAAGACATTTATGGCATATGATTTGAAGAACATAACAGACGAGCTCTGAAAATGCAAGGAAAGAAGAAAAGATCACAAGCAATAGAAATGTAACAATATGCCTTATCTCTATTTATAGTAGCGCTTGAGGTGTTCGGCATTCCATGGGTTGTTCAACTCCTTTCCCCTGAGAGTAGTCAGTCTGTAAGCTCCAGCCTTAGAGTTCCTCAGCACGTTATATGGGCCTTCCCAAGTAGGCTGTAGTTGTTGACTTTCTTCCCCGTAGGATCGACCTTTCTGAGTACTAGATCCCCAAGCTAGAAGGACCTCGGCCGAACCTTGGCGTCGTGATATCTAGCCATCCGTTGTTGGTAGATGGTGTTCTTAGCAGCAGCCGCATCCCTTTTCTCCTCCAGTAAATCAAGTTCGGTTCTCAGGTCTTCCATGTTTTCGGTGTCGTCCAATGATGCTGTCTTGTAGTTAAGAAGCTCCACCTCGATTGGGACTACAGCTTCCGCCCCAAAAGACAAGGCATAAGGAGACTCCCCTGTTGATGTTCTTGCCGTGGTACGGAATGCCCACAACACGGCATGCAGCTCATCCGGCCATTCTCCCTTTGCACTTTTCAGTCTTCTCTTCAACCCCTTCTTGATTTCACGGTTGGTCACCTCAGCTTGTCCATTTGCCCTGGGATAGGCCTTTGATGTGTAATGCACGTAGATTGCCTTGGCACTACAAAACTCTCTGAAGTCTGCATTATCGAACTGCTTTCCAAGATCCACTACCAGCACCCGTGGTAAGCCAAATCTGCATATGATGTTCTACCACATGAAAGAAATGGTGACACGAGCAGTTATTGTCGATAGTGCCTTGGCCTCCACCCACTTTGTGAAATAGTCGATGGCCACTATAGCGTACTGCATTTGGTTTCTTCCTGTAGGTAGTGGCCCGATGAAGTCCATCCCCCACTGTGCAAAGGGCCAAGGGCCCCTCATCGGGCTCATTTGGGTCCGCAGAGTATGTGAGATGTTGGAGAACCTTTGGCACGGGTCGCACTTTTGCACCATTTGAGCACAATCTTTCTGCATGGTCGGCCAGTAGTACCCCAGCCTCACTATCTTGTATGCCAGAGTCCTCCACCCTTGGTGTGTTCCACAGATGCCTTCGTGGACTTCCTGCATGACTCTGGAGGCTTCCATGTTCGTTAGGCATCGCAGGTATGGTAGAGAAAAACTTATCCTATACAAGATATTACCCATAAGCACGTACTTCGCGGCCCGGATTCTGAGCTTTCTGGCCTCCCCTCTGTCCTCTGGGATCTGTCCCGTCTTGATGTAGGCCGCAATTGGGACAACCCATGAATTTGAGTAATCAATTGTTGAGATGGTCTTACCACATTCTTCAATGCTTGGCCCGTTCAGCTCCTGCATCAAAATTCCACTCGGGATTGACCTTCTTTCTGAGGTGGTAATCTTAGACAGGTCGTCTGCTTCTTGGTTTTCAGATATCGGAATTTGTGAGATGGTAAATTCAGTGAACCCCTCCTTGAGCGATTTTACCACTTCCAGGTACTTCTCCATAGCTCCTTCTTTGGATTCGAATTCTCCAGTAACCTGGCCGACCACCAGCTAGGAGTCACTTACCACTGCTATACGCTTTATGCCAATAATCTGTGCTATTTGCAGCCCGATCACTAGTGCTTCATACTCAGCCTGGTTGTTAGTAGCCCTGAAGTTGAATTTCAATGCGTATCTGAGCTTTTGTCCTTCTGGTGTTGTAAAGACTAACCCTACCCCGCTGGCATTCTTGGTGACAGAGCCATCAACACCCAGATGCCATGATTCGCCTTGCTCCTTCAACTCCGGGTCTTTAGCAGTGTACTCGACCAGGAAATCAGCTACAGCTTGCCCCTTCATCTCCGTCCTGGGCCTATACTCAATATCGAACTCGCCCAATTCCAGCGCCCATTGAATGAGGCGCCCAGAAGTATCGGGGTTGAATAGTGCTCGCCTTAGTGGGGTGTCCGTGAGCACAATGATGGGGTGGGATTGAAAATAAGGCCTGAGTTTTCTGGCCGAGGTGACTACGGCAAATGCTATCTTTTCAATCTTGGGGTACCTCGTCTCTGCTCCCTTCAGGGACTTACTGGTATAATACACGGGATGCTGAATCCCATCTTGCTCTCGGATCAGCACCGAGCTCACTGCATAAGAGGAAATGACAATGTAAAGAAAGATCTCTTCCCCATCCCTCGCTGGACTGGGGAGGGGAGTGGTTCGGAGGTAATGCTTGAGCTCCATGAACGCTCGTTCACTTTCCTGCGTCCATTCAAACGACTTCTTTAGAATTTTAAAGAATGAATTGCACTTATCTGTAGCCCTCGAAACAAAGTGATTGAGGGCTGCTACGCATCCTGTCAGCCTCTGGACTTCTTTGACCGTGGTGGGTGGCTTCATCTCTATTATCGCCTTAATCTTCTCGGGATTCGCCTCTATTCCTCTGTGTAATACCATGAATCCCAAGAATTTGCCTGATGCAACCCCGAATGCACACTTTGCTGGATTCAACTTCATTCGGTATTTCCTCAGCACTTGAAAGGCTCTATCCAGGTCCTGGATGTGGTCACTTCGGTGCCTGCTCTTGACCAACATGTCATCCACATACACTTCCACAGTTTCGCCTATCAGATGCTCAAACATTCTGTTGACAAGGCTTTGGTATGTCGCCCCTGCATTTTTTAGCCCAAAAGGCATCACCTTGTAACAGTAGAGTCCTCTATCGGTAATGAAGGAGGTTTTTCTTCGTCGTGCTCTTCCATCTTGATTTGATTGTAGCCTGAGAAGGCGTCCATGAAGCTTAGGAGTTCATGACCCGATGTGGAGTCAACCAGTTGGTCGATTCTGGGTAAGGGGAAGCTGTTTTTTGGGCAGGCCTTATTCAAATCCTTGTAGTCTACGGACATTCTCCACTGGCCGGACGACTTCTTTACCATTACTATGTTGGAGATCCATCTAGGATATTGGGCTTCTCTGATGGATCCCGCCTGTAACAGCTTGGCGACCTCCTGCGCGGCTGCTAGATTTCTCTCGGATGCGAACACCCTCTTCTTCTGTTTAACTGGGCGGCATTCTGGATCAACATTCAGTTGGTGTGTGATTATCCTCGTATCAATGCCAGGGATATCCTCATGTCCCCAGGCAAAGATGTCTCTATTCTTCTTTAAATAGTTGACCAATCTGCTCTGCTCTTCCGGTGCAAGTTCAGAGCCGAACTGTATTGTCTGATCAGGATACTTTGGCCACACTGCCAAAGAGACTAACTGTTCTACGGGCTCGCCTCTCATCAGTCTTTCTTCATCTCTCACATCAAGTTCATCAAGGGCCATAGTTTCATAGCGGCGCTTGACCGAGAAATTATAGCATTCCCGAGCCGTTTTCTGGTCTCCCTGCAATTCTCCTATTCCACCAGGGGTCGGAAACTTCATCTTTAAATGGAAAGCAGAGATAATGGCCTTTACCTTATTCAGTAGCACCCTTCCGATGATAGCATTGTAGGCTGAGGGGGCCTCCACCACCAAAAAATCGATCATGTGCGTGACCTGCCGCCCTTCCTCTCCCAAAGTTATGAGAAGAGCAATCTGGCCCTTCGGGTACACAGTACCTTTTGCAAATCCCACCAATGGTGAAGTCATTGGTCGCAAACGATCTCTTCCCAACTGGAGCTGATCATTCGCGTGTAGAAAAAGGATGTCGGCTGAGCTTCCACTGTCAACCAGGACCCTTCTTGTCTTGAAATTTGCCACCGTTATAGAAATAACCAGGGGGTCATCGTGGGGATAGATCGTCCCCTTCTCATCTTCCTCCGAAAAAGCTATCGATGGATCTTCCTGTTTTGAACACTTATGCTGCTTTCCAACAGCGCCGATTTCCATTGGATCCTCTGCTCGCAACCTTCTGAGATGTGCCTTTCGTGCCGAGCTGGACTCGCCACCTCTGGAAAACCCTCCGTGCACCACTCTAATTTCTCCAATAGGCTCGTTGTTCTCGGGAACCCTGACCGGTTCTTCTCGCCTCTGCACACCGCGCTGAGCCCTTGGCTCGGTTGTCTGAACAAACCTCTGCAACCTCCCTCTCTGAATCAGTTCTTCGATCTGTCCCTTAAGGTCGATGCAATCGTTGGTGTAATGCCCATGGTCACGATGAAAGCGGCAGTACTTATCCCTGGATCTCTTATCTGGGTTAGATTTTAGCCGAGCAGGCCACCTCAGATCAGGATCATCTCTGAGGTCATTCATGATCTGCTCAGCGGATGTTATCAAGGGGTGTAGGTTCTGTGTCTTTCTGGTGGGCCGCCAACTCTTCGATGGGGGCTCCTTCTGGGTGACGCCCAACCAGGAGAGTTTCTCCGATCAGCTCTCTTTCCCTTCTGCTCATAAAAGGACCCTTTGGGAGGGTCTTTCCTTCTCTTTTCCGGTTGACTCTGCTGTACTGAGCTCTGCCCGTGGGTCGAGTCATCTCTGTTCTTGCAGGCATTTAAGGCATCCTCAGCATTGATATGTTTCTGAGCTCTCATCAACAGCTCGGCCATATCTTGCGGAGGGTTCTGGGTTAAGTTAAACAGCAAAGTACCCGACCACATACCTGCTATGTAGGCCGCCATCACCATCTTGTCATCAGCGCTCTCAATCTGCATTGCCTCCTCAGTGAATCGAGAGGTGTACTCGCGCACAGATTCTCCCTTTTTCTGGCGCACCGTAAGCAGATGGGTGTCAGGCTTGCAATAACGCTGCCCGGCAATAAAATAGCTCACAAACTTCTGACTCAACTCCTTGAAGCTATCTACACTACCTGGTTTGAGCTTGTTAAACCACATGCACGCACTTCCTTTGAGGGTGACAGGAAAAGCTCTGTACATGACTTCATCCGGGACCGCTTGCAGCGTCATGAGGTTTTATACGTCTCCAGGTGGTCGAGTGGATCCGTTGTGCCATTGAAGGACTCCAGAACGGGCATTTTGAACTTAGTAGGCAAGGGGGTGTTGAGAACACCCACGGAAAATGGAGAATCTGTGTTCTGCACCAACTCTTCCACGGTCACTGGGGTTTTCGCCTGGATACGCTTTTGTATTCCGTCGATCTGCGCTTTGATTGAGGCCAACAGATCTTCATCTGGTCTTTCGAGCGGCTGTTTGGCCCCTCTCCTTGTCGATCCGCTAGCCTGAGGATCCAGAACATTTTGTGATTGGTTTTCGTTCCTCCTTTCCTCATTGTCGTCAGCCCTTTCTTGGTTCTCTTCTTGCTTCCGTGGTACTTGAGGTGGTGGTGGTCGATTTTGTTGGGTTCTCAACTGTTGATTTTCCTGGCGGGTTTCCTCTAGGCTTTTCGTGAGAACTTCGATCTGGCGTTGCATGGCCAGAAACATCTCGGGGGTTATCTCCGGTGGATTCTGGTGTGCAATGGACCGCGTAAGAGCCATCAGAAATGTATCACCAATACGAAATTAAACAAGTCGTTCCCACAAACGGCGCCAACTGATGAACCAATCTATGGAACAGCTCACTCCGTATGTCCAATGCTGATCCTTCACCGGAGAAACACGATCACCTGCAAAGGGGGGAACGATCTGAGGACACAGAGATGGGGGTGGTGTCCTCAAACCGCCTCCGACGATCAAGTCACTAAAGGTTCTGAGAGAAAATCTGTGTATAGAGAGAGTAATTGAAATGAGATAATGATTGTGTACCTACCATCTGAGTGGATTCTTCCTTTTATACTTCAGTGGTTCAATTCCGGAAACCCTAGCCCCCACGCCCGATTCTCACGGGAGCGTACCAGCGGTTTCCTTAAATGTCTCCGCCATATATGGCAACGTTCCCATTGACGAGTCATATCCCATGATCTTAGGAGATCATGTGGCGAGTACGTATACGCTTGCCTTGTGGGGAATATATCGGATTACCCCTTATAATATATAAGTGAGTGATCGTTGTAAGATCTCTATTATCGGACTGCTCTGTTATCCTCGGCTCGAGCGGTGCCGAGCTTCTGACTACGAACAATGACCAAACTGACATCTGGGATGACTCGTGCATATGTCACTGAGCTGAGCTCGTGCCTTATTATCCGTATCACTCCAATTCATCAAGTAGTTGGCTTTCTGTAGGTTTATGTTGGGTCAATTTTAATAATTTAAATCAATCATTTTATGATATAAAACACCAATCATGTCTAAATGTTAGTTCAGCCAAAATATACCAAACTTTTTATTTTATAAAGTCAAATGCATTCCAATCGGCAGTATTCAATTAATATAACTTTTTGTATTTAATTAGTGTATTTAGATAAGAAGTTCTGTCCTATTTAAATAGCCTATTTTAGACCTAATCGCAGGGATAGTTAGTGTCAATTTTGCAATCTTTAGAAGAAATTAAAAATACCATCATTAAATAACAAACAATATTAAATAATCTCGATGACTGTATAAAAATGTATTTAGAATATAATAAGGTCCAAGCTAAAATTTATTAATTATTTTTGGAAAATTTTTAATTCGATTTTTTCAACTCAATCACATTTTATACAAGCTCTTATAAATCTACAATCATGTGGAAAAAAAATTTGCTTGAGCATCTTGACTTAGCTTGTTTACAATTTGAGAAGACTTCTTCCAAACTTGACTTAGCATATACCGAAATTCATGGAAATTTGTCATGAAACTCGTTAGAAATGAGTGTATTTTAATCATGAGAAAAATATATCTACTATTTTTTTCTATATTTTATACAAAGTAAAAGTATGAATTGAACATTATAATGTTCGGATTTTACCCTCGTGCGAAATGACGGATTTATAGCATATTAGTTCTTATCGCATTGGTGTTAAGCCACCCAAAAATACATGCTCATAAAAGAATAATTTTAAAAATTTCTTGTTCATATGAGAATGATTTTGAAAATATCGCGTACATATAAGAACAAGTCTGAAAAAATTAATCCATAATAAATGTATATCGAATAATAAATCAAAAGTATGAATAATAAATCACGAAACACCATTTAACCCACATCATACATCGTTCTTGAATCCACTCGTCCATTAAGTTTGATTCAATGAAAACCTAACTTACATTGTATCATGACCTCACTTTTATAACATCATGATCACACGATCAATCATATCCACCCTCACATACCATTATTTGGTTTGATTATTATTGTGAGGGCCGAAGAAATTACAACCGACTGTTAGGCTTATATCGGGTTTCATGTCGGCACAAGCAGTGGAGCGGAAACACAGTGCAGAGCGAGAACCGCCAGACATCTGACCAAAGGTCTACGTTCCATGATGCTCCCTTTGTCACAAGACTCAGGCCTCAACACTGGTCCCTCCGTCCAGAGGGACATGGGACTTCGGCAATAATCGAAACAACCTCCACGTTGGCCCGACAGGCATGCCTTCGACTACAGAGAGCATCTTTTTTGGGTTCAATGGCCAACATTTTCGACGCATGACGACCGACATGTCAGATGACACACTGCTCAAGGTTGTCGGGTGACGCCCAGCCACCCACGTGCACACAACATGTGTTAGGTGCACTGCCCCATGTTGTCGAAACAGGGACTACACGCGTGCCAAAGCATGTACAGACCATACACCGATGTGACTATATATATCAGCTAAGGGTTGATGGAACAGTATGCGATTTCTGGGTCCAAACTCTGTCCATTCACTTTCTATCTTTAAACTCCATCTGACTTTAGCATCAGAGGGTCTACCGGCGGTATTGCTAGTGGCCTAACATGTTTTCTTTGTGCAGTTAGGTCTGGAGCTTGCCTATCGACAATCCAGCTCACACCCAGAAAGTCAAACCCCCACTTCAATTGACGACTCTGCTAGGGAGAGCCTTCAACTCTCCAAACTCTATTTTGTCAAGCTTTTGCACCAAAGAATGGATTCCAGAGATCAAAGCAACTCAAGACGGAATGACACTGATGGCTTTAGGGCCAAAGGAAATGAGGTTGATCAAGAGAGAGATGCTCCGGGCACCATTTCCCGTACTGCCAAGCACACCCTTGTCGATGATGTTAGCTACCACACGTCATCCTGTCCAAATCCTCCGGTCAAGATGACTACCAAGCAGTATATCAGGAGATTGGTGAGACTTAGAGAAAAGGGACAACCAGATTGATTCCCTTAGACTGGAGACCACCCACTGCCAAGGAAGTCAAAGATGCCCAAAGGAGGAAATTATAACCATTAACATCATCCACGACATAGTAGGTCGGCAATAGGAGGATCGACTCCAAGCAGAGCTGGGGTAGATCTCTCAGCAGGAGGTCATGTTGATCCAGTCGGTACCAAAGAAGGCCAAGCCAGATTCTAAGAACACAATCACCTTCACCGATAGGGACTCCGACAAGGTCCATCACCCACATGACAATGCCTTGGTCGTGACCCTATGCATTGGTGATTACAATGTCGTAGAGTCTTGATTGATCTCGACAGCTCTGCCGACGTGATGTGCTACTCCTTGTTGAAGAAACTAGTGTTCAAGCCAGAGGACCTGCAGCCAACCAACGTGCCACTTGTGGGGTTCAATGTGGCTTTAGTTTGGCTGCTTGGCAAGGTAACCATCCCCATGGTCATCGTCTCAGTCACAACAAATGTGTAATTTGTGGTGGTCGACGTCCCTTCTCCTTACAATGCTATTTTGGGATGAACCCAGGTCCACAGCATCAAGGGCGTGGCCTCCACGTACCACCAGGTGATCAAATTCATCGGTAGCCAAGGTATAGAAAAGCTCCGAGGAGACTAGACGGCGACCAAGTAGTGCTATATCACTGCGATCAAGGGGAAGGTTACTCCCAAGCAAGTGAACTAGGGGGAAGTTCCAGACCAGTCTGTGCTGGAGGATGTCTATATGAGTGTCTCAGAAAAAGACACAATGGACCTTGTGAGCGTACCTCTGAGCACAGATGATCTAGAGTGCTTCTTTCTCATCGTCTCTTCACTCACTGAATCCGAATGGACGGATATGGTGAGCCTTTTGAAAGGAAACTTGGTAGTATTTGCATGTACCATAGGAGGTGCCGGATGTGGATCCAAGCTTTATCAGTCATCACCCCAACATTCAGCCAAATTCTAAATTGGTGGTGCAAAAGCCTAGGAGGTTGGTAGTTGCTCATACTAGAGCTGTCATAGAAGAGGTGGACCGACTGATCGAGGCCTAGGAAATCATAGAAGTCCAGTACCCCACATGGATGACTAACACCGTAGTGGTAAAAAAGAAAAATGACAAGTGGAGGGTTTGTGTAGACTACACTAATCTAAATGATGCTTGACCGAAGGATAGCTTTCCCTCCCAAGGATTGAGCAGCTGGTGGACTCAATGGTCGAACACCCTCGGTTGAGTTTCATGGATTCTTACCGAGGGTATCATCAAATAGCAATGTTTGGCCTGGATTAATAGAAGACGACATTCATCACCCTGCGTGGGCTATTCTATTACCGAGTGCTGCCCTTCGGCCTCAAAAATACCGAGGCAACCTACCAGCGGATGATAACGAAAATATTCAGCTCACATCTCGGAGACACTATATTAGCTTATATAGACGACATTATGGCCAAGAGCAAGGCCAAAGACTTCCACCTCACCGACTTGCGGAACGTCTTCAATATTCTGAAGAAGTACAAGCTACGCCTCAATGCTTCAAAGTGTGCCTTCAATGTTAGTTCCAGGAAGTTCCTAGGATACTTGGTGACACGCTAAGGCATTGAGCCTGACCCATCCCAGGTGTTTGCCATACAATAGTTAAAGGTTCCAAAAACTCTCAAGGAAGTTCAAAAGCTAACTAGTATGGTGGCAATGCTGAACCGATTCATTAGTCGGTCCTCGAACAAATGCCAGTCGTTCTATGAAGTTCTAAAGAAAAATAGCAGATGCCACTTTGAGTGGACCGACCAGTGCAGTAAGGCCATCGATAATCTCAAGTCCTACCTCTCATCGGCACCCCTTCTTACTAAACCAATGCAGGGGCATGAGCTCTTCCTTTACTTGGCCATGACCCCATATGCCATGAGCTCGGTATTGATTCGGTAAAAGGGAACGAGCAACTCCCGATCTATTTTTCCAGCAAGTCCTCATCAGCACAGAAACCAGATACTTGCCCTTGGAGAAACTAGCATATGCACTTTTAATTGCCTCGAGGAAGCTTGCATTGTACTTTCAGTCTCACACAATTGTGGTCTTCACCGAATTCCCTCTCCGGACATTACTAAGGCATGCTGACCTGTCCGGGTGAATAATAAAATGGATCGTTGAGCTAGCCAACTTCGATATCAAGTTCCAGCCCAGAATAGCCACCAAGGGGCAAGTCCTCACCGACTTTATCGTCGAATACTCTCCTCATCCAAAAGCTCCCGTTGACGACATGTCACACTCCATACAATTTAAATCGATTTATAGTCGTTTCGAAAATTAATTTATTAGAAATCTACCTTAAATTAAGTTCTTGGGTACCTAAAATGTTCATTCCATCGTATTGAATGTGAACCCATCACTTGGAAGTCCCGTTAGAACTTTTTGAATTTGTTTGGATCAATTCCGGGCTTGTTGGGATGATTGAAACCCTCCCAAACAACAATTCTTCATTTCTGATGAAGGTTGCATCGGTGCAACCCTTTGGTGCACCGGTGCAGAGGTCCATTTTGGTCTTGCATCGGTGCAAGACCAATGCACCAAGGTTCTGTTGGATTTTGGCTACAGGTGCATCGGTGCAGCCCTATGCTGCACCGGTGCAGGACATAGGTGCATCGGTGCACCATCGATGTTGGAAGCTTCTGGTCGAAATTTCTTCTCGATGCATCGGTGCAGGTTCTTGGTGCACCAGTGCAAGTGTTCAAAATTCGCGATTTTTGGAAGGCTGCATCGATGCAGGTTTATGGTGCACCGGTGCAGGATCTGTTTTACAGACTTCATTAAGGGCATATTTGTCTTTTCATTTGGGGTCCCTTTATATACCAACCCTAGGTCGTGGGAACCCATTTCCAACAGATTTATTCTCTCTCTACCTCCCTCAAACCCTATCTCTCTCAATCTCTATCTCCTCTCTAACTTTTGGAGCTTTAAAGGTGGGTGTTTGGAGATTTTGTAGAGTATTAACGTCGTAGAGCGTCTCGCAAGCTTCGTGTGGGTGGTCTTTTCACTTGGCAGTGTGTTGAACGCTTCTTCAAGGGTTGTAAGTATATCTATATTACAAATCACAACGTTTTTTGAATCTCCCGCCCAAACATATAACTCTATGTCCCAGTCATACATCCAAACTGTCCTGGTCATATCCTATTCATACACATTTGTCCCAGTCACCTAAACAATTATACACTTACACTATCTAGGGGACCCCACTATCTATTACACATCACCTACTTATACACATAAAAATACTTATACACTTACACATATTCTCGGGACCCCACTATCTAATACACCCGATACATTTACGGATCCTCTTTTTCCAAATCCCCATCCCTCTTTTCCCAAATGCTACATGCCAGCCCTGTTTCCCAAACCCCACCGCCCAATCCTCTCCAATCTGTAATGGCGAAACCTCGAGACCCACACCTGTTTTGAAAACATACAATGAATACAATTTAATTATAAACAGTCGCTCATTGTTTCCAGGGACCACCTACATTTGTTCCACATATTTGTTCTAGGCACCGCCCATAAGGCTCCATAAGCACAGCCACTGTAGTGCCCATAAAGTTGCGAAACAAAATAAATCAATTTCCTATCTAACCGAGAAACCCTCCCAACGCAAACAAACCCTATCACGCTCACAAAATACTCCCCTATCCTATCACAAAATGGAGAGGACAACGACGATGAGAAGCCCTCCCATTTTCCTCTCCAACCGAGAAACCCTCCCGGTTTCCCCTCCGTAGTTCAACGAATGAAAAAGCAGCAGACGCCGATGAAATTGATAAGAAGGTTGACGGTGTGGAGCTCCGGTTGTCCTCTGGTCCAGTTGGTAGACGATTACGAGGACTAGGACGAGGACGATGATGGTGACGACAATAGCTTATTAAATTGGTAAGTCCCATTTTAGAAAAAGAGAGCAGTCAAAACCTAATTGAATGGTTTTTGAACATTTTGTTCAAAAATTCCTAAAATTTAAAAAAACTCTCCTCTCCTCAATGGTGATCCCTTGACGTTTTCTGTAACATTTTTGTTCTTGCAACATCGCAGACGACGACATTGTTCTGTAATGGGTTTTGGAATTTTTTCTGGAATGGTTTTGGTTTTGGCACATTTATATTCTAAACGTTTGGGTTTGTACATATGTTGGTACATATGTTTTTACATATTTCACTACCTCCTCTTTCACTTCAAATGCAATTTGTTAATTAGCATATCCCGGAATGTGAATTTTTACTGTGATCTTCTCCTTCACTTTCTCGATAAAATGGCGTCAATGGGAAATAATATGCTGGTGCTGGCTATCACGCTTGTGGTTTTGTTTGGCGGGGTTTCATCTGCTCAGGCCACTTCTCCTCCAAGTGAGTGTGTTTTTTAGTTTAATCTGTTTCAATTTTTTGAGCTTCAATCTATATCTGATATATGTACTTGCAGAAAACTATATTTACTTGCAAGCTGAGTGTTTTGATAGACTTTCTTTTTTGTCCCTTAAATAATATCAGAGAAAAACCACATTATTGAATGAGGAAAATGGAGTCTGAGACCTTGACAATTTTATAGATCTAATTACTCATGGGTATTGTGTTTGGACGTCAGAATCAAAATCTATTGAAATTGATAGGTGTATCATCTATTTTCCCGTTCTTTAATTCTCTCTCGAAATTTTGAGTTAGGTATGTAATGAATACCATTACCTTATTTCTTCAGTGACAACAATGATTCTGAAGCCGAGTTCTTTGATGGACAAAGTAGGATTGATAGAAGGTGCATTGTTAGAACTCACACATCGGCATCAACTTAGTGTTACGGTGTGTTGCATTGTTGACATTTTAGTATGCGTTTCAGTTTATAGCTATGAAAGTGTACAAGTTTGTCAGTTATATCATATACGTTTGCCGAATCTTAAATCTGTAATGTATAAACTTGAACTGTTATTTTTAGGTGAATGTTTCTTGGTTCCTGTTTTGCTTAGATAAGATTTAACATATTGAACTAATTCAAGGCTTGTGCCATACAATAATATATCATCAACATATAGGCATAATATAACACAACCCCTGCCATTCTCTATGTAATACAAACATTTATCAAATTCATTAATTTTAAAGCCATATTCTAAGATAACATTATCACATTTTTTTTATTTGGGAGCTTGTTTAAGACCATATAAGGATTTGACCAATCTTCGAACCTTTTGCTCTTGACCCTTTACTATAAACCCTTCGGGTTATTCCATATAAATATCTTCATCCAAGTTTCCATTTAAAAATACAATCTTCACATCCATTTGATGTATTACTAAATTATGAATGAATGTTAAGGCTATCAAAATCCTAATAGTTGTAATTGAAGAAACGAGAGAATAGGTGTCAAAATAATCGATCCCTTTCTTTTGAGTAAACCTTTTGCTACTAATCTTGCCTTATATTTGTCTATACTTCCATCAGGTTTCAATTTCTTTCTAAATATCTACTTACAACCTATAACTCTATTTCTTAGAGGTAAATCGGTTAGGACCCACATATTATTTTGCATAATTGATTCAATTTCATCATTAATGGCTTCTTTCCAAAAAGGTGCATCGGTAGAGGATATAGCTTCTATATAGGTTGTTGGTTCACTTTCTAATATGTACATGTAAAAACCTTATCCAAAAATCTTTTCTATTCTTGACCTTTTACTCCTTCAAGGTTCTATTAATTGTTCTGATTCCAAAGAAGTATTTGAGATAGTAGAATGTATATTATTTGTAGATCTAGATCTTTTATCTTCTACTTGTCTTGAAATTTTGTTGTTGTAGGGAAATATATCTTCAAAATATGTCGCATCTCTAGATTTATTTATTGTATTGTTTGAGATTTTGGATGCTTGAGAATCTATCACTAGAAATCTATTAGTACTACTATTCTGGGCATAACCAAGAAACACAGTATCTACCATTTTAGGTCTTATTTTCTTTCTTTTGGGTTCAGGAATAGATACTTGCCAGACAGGCCCACACTTTTATGAATTTTAAGATAGGCTTTCTATTCTTCCAAAGCTCATAAGTTTTTTTTTCTTTGACAGTAGTCCTATTTAATAAGTAATAAGCAGTAAGCATCACTTCCCTCCACAAACTTTTAAGTAATCCAGAACCTAATAACATAAAATTTACCATATCCATTAAGGTTCTATTTTTTATTTTGGCTACTCTATTAGATTGGGCTGAATAAGGTGGAGTCTCTTCATGTATAATTCTATTTTCTTGACAAAAATCTTTTAAACTCATTTAAAACATACTCTCTTCCTCTATCGGACCTAAGTATTTTAATTTTCCTTTCTAACTGATTTTCACCAAATTCTTATAGATTTGAAATTTATTATAGACCTCATCTTTGCTTTTAATAAGATAAATAAAACAATACTAAGATCAGTCATCTATAAATATCACAAAGTATTTATTCCCAGCTCTTATAGGAGGTCTATTTAAATTGCAGACATCACTGTGTATTAGTTCTAGAAGTTGAGAAAATCTTTCTACTACTTTATATGATTTTCTAATTTGTTTTGCCAAGCCATTCGAGACAGCAAATCGCCCCACTGCTGCCCCCCGTAGGAGTCTGGGCCCAGATCTGAGCTTTCGTGAGAGGCCTTTTTTGCACGAAAATTTCACATTTATGTTTGTAGTCTATACGAGATTTAGGAATAAGATCAAGATTCATCATTCTTTTAATTTTCTTTACACTCACGTGTTCTAAACTACCATGCCATACGATTTGAGATTCAACATTTATAAC
>NMUG010003029.1:0-15261 GCA_002855965.1 Monotropa hypopitys
ATGGTTAAGCACGATTGATAATACCTGTTGGATAGATATTTGCCTTGCTCCTACTAGAAGGCACGGAAATGGAATACACTTGACACATGGAACAACACGGAAATTGGAATATGTTTGGAATACGGAAAATGAGTCTTTTACTTAGTGTGAGTCGACGCTTGACACATTTTCCTGTTGGCCTTGTCTAGGCAGTTTCTTTTAGAAAAGATCAGTTACGAGTACTCTTTTCTCTTTGAGTCTTGGTCAGATACAGTACTTCACTACTTTTCTTTACGATGAGTCAAATGTGGAATTTAAAAAGAAAAGGAAATCTTTTACTTAAATGAGATCCATAGCATTACATATTTACATTCTTTGCACTGTCACACACGTGCATCCCAATAGTATAGACGGTAGGAGATGGATTATCTCTACCAGGCGGTCGTGTCTGACCCTCTACTTTTGTAGGACTTACCACTTGGACTTGGAGCCGCTGAATCCTTCACAGGACTTGAGGCTGGACCAGACAGTAGTGATAGGTTGTCTTTACTTTTAGTCTTGTACTTTCTTTTCTTTACTGTTGGCCGCGTTGTACGGGATTATCATATAAAATCCCATTTGGCCCTTTCTCTTTTAGTTGGGGCACTGCTGTACAGGGTTATGTTATAAAACCCTTTTTGCTATTTTTATTGGTATCAGAGTAGCGCATGCGTTTATTGTAATAAATAGTGTAATGGGTGTGTGTGTGGTAGATGATACTTTACCCTTTTTGTTGGATACTCTTTACCTATCTAACACTTATCAAAAAAAAATATGTCTCAAATTTTGGGAGTGTTACACGCAATACCCAAGGGTACAACGAAACTTTGTGTGTTTGTAGTGCATTCGGCACTCATGATGAATGACGACGCTCAATTCGCATTTTCGGTATAGTCTGTATCAATGGGACGGGGCAATAGAATAGAAAACGCAACATAATACCTAAGGGTATTATGAAACTTTGAGTGTTAGTAGTGCTTTTGGTACTGATTCGTGCATTCGATACTTTGCAATTACTCACCCTTACCAAAAATGAACTATATAATTTTTTAGTCAACAAAACATTGAATAATTTTTTAAAATAAAATGATCATGTAATTGAACAAATAAAATTAACACTAAATTTAAATTTATTTATTAAAATTAACATGCAATTATTTAATTATTTGGCTAAATTATCCCAAAAATGTGTTAGAGACAATTCATGTGTAATTCGATCACAGCCCTCCATTTCTTTAAACCGATCCAGTGGCTAAAAATGTAAACTAAAATATGTGGGGTCTAAACCAAGCTATTTTGTATAATAAATATTTATTAAAATTAACATGCATCTATTTAATTATTTTAAAAAAATAATTAAATGACTAAAATGTCTCAAAAATGTAGGAGTAATCCATGTGCAATTTGATCATAGCCCTTTATTCTTTTCATTATGCCAAAAATGGCCTTTAACGGCGGTAAAACAACTGCCAGTAATGGTCCAAAACCATCGATAATACCATTAACGGTGGTAGTAACGACGAAATACCAACAGCCGGTAATAACGTGGTCGGGAATACAAAAACATCGGTAATTTACTGTCGGTAATACTAAAAACGATGGTAATCTATAAACTGCCGTTAGTAGTTAACTATTAACGGCGGTAACAAAATGCCGGTAGTAGTTAACTATTAACGGCGGTAGTAAACCACCGTAAATAGTTAACTATTAACGGCGGTAACAAAAAGCCAGTAATAGGTAACTATTAATGGCAGTAAAAAATAGTCAGTAATGGTGACGTGGCAGCCACGTGGCACTTGTGTGCATCCACATGGAAGTCCGTAGCAACGTGGCAGTCACGTGGTGGTTCGTGGCCATATGGCACTTGCGTGGCAGCCACATGTCAATCAAAATCTGGATAAAACTAACTCTCAAAGTTCAAACCCGAAACCTTGGGCTATTATCCTCTCGTGTCTTACCATCTGTGCTAGAGATATTTTCTTGATTAATACTCAATTAAATATATTTATTATATATAGAATTAAGTTTTAACAGTGGTATTTTACCTTTAATGACGGTAATCAAAACTTCTGGTAATATTTTTTGATACCTTTAATGTCGGTAATACAACCGCCGGTAATACTCTTTGTATCTTTAATGGCGGTAATAAAAACCACCGATAATAATTAAAGGTGAAGGCTCTAAACCAATTAATCTCAGCGAAAAGACCAGATATCGTTTTTATTCAGGAAACCAAAAGGCTGATTTCTCTCCATCAGAAATTGAAAAGATTGGAGGCAGTAGTGATTGGGGATTCGATTGGTCCAAAGCTAATGGAAACTCAGGGGGACTGCTGTCCTTATGGAACAGATCTAAGGTCAGTGTCTCTTCAACCTTAGTTAATAAAAGCTACATCATTGTTAGAGGTTCTTATAATAACATAGTATTTCGCTAACATATACGCCCCTACTGAAGCTAAAGAAAGAAATTTGTTTTGGGATGACCTATCTGCTCAAATTTCATCTAGCAAAAAGCCTTGGCTGGTAGGTGGCGATTTTAATGAGGTTATGTACCCAGAAGAATGGAAGGGTGGTTCAACCCTAACGCTAAACATGAAACGTTTTCAGGAATTCATCAGTAACAACGACCTAATAAACATTCCTATGCAAGGCAGAAAATTCTCTTGGTCAAATGGTGGGAATTCGATGAGCAGATTGGATAGATTCCTTATGGAAAGATAACTTAACTCAATGGAGGCTTCAGAGAACAGTTTCCGATCACTGCCCTATTTATCTGGAATCCGAACCTAAAAACTGGGGCCCAAAACCCTTCAAATTTATAGATGCCTGGTTACGAGATAAAAGCTGTTTGATCTGCGCTGAAGAAGCTTGGAATTCAGTAGACAACCAAAAGTGGATTGGAATCAGAATCCATTCAGGTCTTAAGGCTATGAAATTAGCTCTCAAAACCTGGAGCTCAAAGCACTTTGGTCTCTACAAATCCAAAATCACTGAGCTAGAGAAGAAAATAAATGATCTCGACCTAAAGAATGAATCTTCCGACCTAAACAATGAGGAATGGGCAAACTTTAAGGAATGGAAAGAATCACTCTAGAAATGGAAGAAATTTGAGGAAAGTCTATGGAGACAGAAAGCCAGGACCAGCTGGGTTAAACTGGGCGATAATAATACAAAGTTCTTTCATGTCTCTGTGAAGTCCAAAGAGCAAAAGAATAACATTTTTTTATTCAGGAGAATGGTGTCCCTATCTCAGATCCCATAGCCATTAAACAATTCCTCACGTCATCTTTAAGGTCTGGCTACCAAGATCGATTCCCATCCAGGCCAAAACTGGGCGGATCTTTCCCAAGAACTATCTCTGAAGAAGAATCAGTCTTATTGCAAGCCAAATTCTCTAAAGAAGAAATTCTCAAAGCAATGGAAAGCTGCTGCCCAGGAAAATCTCCTGGCCCTGATGGATTCAGCTTCGCTTTCATCAGAAAAGCGTGGAAATTCCTGGAAGGTCCAGTTCTGGATTTTTTTGATGAATTCTATTCCAATGCTAATCTGCCTTCAAGTCTCAACTCTACTTTCTTAGCCCTCATTCCTAAAATCCCTAATGCTAATTGTGTTGATGATTTTCGGCCTATAAGCTTAATTGGTAGTATTTACAAAATTGTCGCAAAGGTGTTATCTAATAGGTTTTCCAAAGTGCTGCCAAGTATATTATCACCCACTCAATCTGCTTTTGTAAAAGGGTGCTTTATCCTGGATAGTGTTCTTATCGCTAACGAGGTGCTTCACAATTGGAAGATAGCAAACTTTGAAGGAGTCCTAATCAAGGTTGACTTCAAAAGAGCATTTGACAACGTCAACTGGAATTTCTCCTTAAACATGCTGGAAAATCTAGGATTTGGTCCTTTATGGGTTCGTTGGATTAAAGAATGCATCTCCTCTGTGGGCATGTCTGTCCTCATCAGTGGTTATCCAGGGGCCTAATTCTTTCCCCAAAAAGGTCTGCGTCAAGGAGATCCTATTTCCCCATCCATGTTTTGCCTAGTCATGGAAGGCCTCAGCGTTATCCTTCAAAGAGCGAAGAATGCGGGTCTTATTCGCGGTATCAATGTGGGTCCTGATGGGTTCTTTTTAACCCATCTCATTTTTGCCGATGATGTTGTTATCTTCTGTAACAACGATTCCCAGGAGATCGAAACAATCCAAGCCCTGCTCAGATGTTTCTCAGTCATCTCTGGAATAAAAATTAACCTCGCAAAAACCTGTCTCTGCATGCCCATAGACAGGAACAACTCTGCCTCTCAGCTGGCTAGTCTGTTGGGCTGGAAGGTAGGCTGTTTGCCCTCAAAATACCTAGGGCTCCCTCTAGGAGCATCTCCAAGGAGAAAGGCTATTTGGATCCCAATTTTGGACAAAATCAAACAAAAACTCTCAGGATGAAAAAACAAACTTCTTTCTCGCGCAGGAAAAATCACGCTTATTAAAGCCACCCTATCTAACCTCCCATCCTACTACCTTTCCATCTTTCGAATCCCAAAAGGCATAGCTTGCGAAATTGAAAAGATGCAGCGCTCCTTCCTCTGGAATGGCGGTAAAAGCCTAAAAGTGGCTTGTTTAATCAAATGGGATATTATCGCATCCTCGGTTCATAGGGGTGGCTTGGGTATTCGAAGAGTTGCTTCTCACAATGAGGCTCTCCTTCGCAAATGGTGGTGGAGATTTCATTCCTCTCCGAATGACCTATGGGTTAATGTTATTAAGGCTCTTTATCCCAGTGACTTCTCCTCCAATTGGCCAGCAATCCCATCCCCTCCTAACATCTCCCCAATTTGGTTCCCCATTACCGAAGCCTCAAAAGGTTCTGTGTCTGCTGCCTCCATAGCGGCAGGTTTCAAGTGGGTTTCTGGTTCTGGTGAATCCACCAGTTTCTGGAATCACCCCTGGCTAAATAACGTCTCTCTAAAACAGTCCTTTCCTCGGCTTTTCTCAATCTGGATCTCTAAGCATATCTCTCTGCAACAAGCCATCCCTCTTATCCGAAATGGGGGCCATTCTTTTCTCTTCAGGCGTCCTCTTTTCTCCTGGGAACAATCTTTGTGGGACGATCTTAATATGATAATTCGCGATATTATTCTGAATGTTAATGTGCCAGACTGTGTAACCTGGAGCCTTCTAGATCATAACCCTTTCTCAGTCCGATCAACCTATATTATTCAGGAAAACCTAGTCGCCCTACCCTCTTCTAATTCTACCCAACCGGAGATCATTCACTTGATCTGGAAGAGTAACCTCCCCCAAAGTTGGATTGCTAATGTGGATGGCAGCAAAAAACATCATTCCAACAAAAACTCTTCTAGCTAAAAGACACATAATCCCCAATTCGTGTGATCTTCTTTGCCCTTTTTGTAAGAATTCAGAAGAATCGTTAACTCACTTGTTCTTTCTCTACAATGAAAGCTGGAATCTGTGGGGCTTCGTGCTGCGATGGTGGGGGGTTTCTTGGTGCCTTCCGCGATCTTTCAACGACAACCTTCTGTGCTGGAATGGCACGGCGTTTGCTGGACGTGCAAAATCCCTTTGGAGGCTATGCTTCCCAGCAACTATTTGGACTATCTGGATTATGCACAACAATATTATCTTCAGGCAGGCCGATCTGTGCCACCATAGATGGAGATCCATGCTTCAATCTTCCATCGCTTTTTGGGCTTCTTCCCTTCTGCATCTCGATCTAGTTTCATTAACATATATCATCAGAGATTTTCAAGGTTGCTTGTCAAGTTTCAAATAAATTGATCCTTCCTGCGTTGATTTGGCGGCATTCTATGATTTGCCCGTGTCTGGACTGCCTTCTCATCTCGGATCAACACCCTATTGATTCGATCAGAATGCAATGCCAGGAGTGCTCTCAAGCTATTCTTTAGTGCTCCATATCGAATTACTTCTTGGTTCTCTTACATTTCTTCTCAGTGTTATTGAACTCGTAGTGGGTGGGCAATTATTGTGTTGATTTAGTGGTGAGTGGGCTTTCCATATGGCTATTTTCCACTGTGGTTGTCCCACCATATCGTTTGTATCTCTTTCTTTTATCTCAATAATATTTATCCTTTTTCAAAAAAAAAAAATACTTACCGTTAACAGCGGTAATACAACCGACGGTAATACTTTTGGTACTTTTAACGACGGTAATTAGAAAACTGTCGGGAATAGGGAGTTTTAACGGCAGTTTTGTTACCGTCGGTAATACTTTTGCCGAAAATAAAACTTTTATCGGCAGTATTTGAAAACCGCCGTTAATGGTGGGTTTTTGCGACATTTTTTATAACCGTCGGTAAAAATTTGTCGTTAATGACCAATTTTGGCGTTTAAACCAATTCAACGTCTAAAAATGTAAACTAAAATGTATGTGAAAAATGTGTAGAGAAAATATGTATGAAAAATGTGTGGGGCCCACACCTTTATGTTTTGTATAATAGACTAGTAATAGCCTGTGCCGATGGCACAAGGTGATAGAATAAAAAACGCAACACAATACTTAAGAGTACGACAAAACTTCGGATGTTAGTACTGCCTTCGGCTTTGATTCGTGCCTTCGACACTAATGATGAGTGACGACAGAATAGAAAACACAATACAATATATAAGGATGCGATAAAAGTTCAGGTGTTAGTAGTGCGTTCGGCACTTTGTAGTACCTTCGGCATTCATGATGAATGACGACACTCGATCCGTGTTTTCGGTATAGAAAATTTTGTAAAGAAACAAAAAAAAATCAAAATTGAGTAAAACAATTCAAATTTTTTACTAATGTAAATTCAATTACAAAAAATAAATATTTGTGTAGTTAAAGAAAAAATAGAATCAAAATAGTTTTTGTAAAAAACTAAAAAACTATTTTTAAAATTAATATACTGTTTTTTGTTTGAGAAATATTTTTTTGTTTTAAACAAAATTTTTTAATTTTTAAACTGTTTTATTTTTAGAAATTTTAAAATCTATTATACATTACACAATGGTGTGGGACATACATATAAACATATATACATATAAATATATACACAGTCGTTAGATTAAAAACAATGTCTGAGATCGAAACCTAATCTATTAGAAAATTGTTATCACTGTCACATCACACTACCCAACCCACGACGGTTTTCCTCCCTTGTGAGAACGACAATGGTTTTGCACCACTATGAGATGTTTCGATGATGGTGAAAAATATAGCCATGGATTTTCAAACAGAAGCAATCACAAAATGGAAAACCCGGAGGAGGGAAACAAAGGAAAAATCGTCCACTTGGTTATAGGGTAACGAAGGAAAATAAATGAAAGTCGAGGATTTGAAATCATAAGAAATCTATACCAACAAACAAAAATGTCATATTCAGACCTAGCTTAAAAAGTACATTTTGCAGCTTTAGGCTAGAAACAAACTGAAATTGAGCATGAAAGACGATCTTTTTTTATTTCCCTTGGGTTTCTCAGCAGCGGAATAGAGACTTGGATGGAGAAACAGTAACAGAATAACATACATAAACATAAAGACCTAAAAGCAAAAAACTTATACTCAATCGAGTGATAAACAACCTAGATCGTGAGTAAATCATACATACACAACAAAGTACTCAAATTCAGAGTCTAGAAATTCAAGTGGGACCAGCTTTTAGTGCATCAAAGAGAGAAAGAAAAAAAAGAAAAACAAAAAACAAAGAAAGAAATCATGGAATGTGCACTAAGAAAATGAGTGTCGTTAACTCTGTGCTTCTTCAAGGGGGGCGCTCAAGATTCTTCAAGGGGCGCGCTCATCAAGAACCTCATCCAATGGAACCTTCTCAATTGACTCATATCCATTGTCCAAGGGGTGGAGTTATTCATCCTCATTGACCTCTGCAGGAACCTCTCATGCACCTGCATCGTTTATTCAAAATACCATAGTTGTCACAGAAGTAACAAAATCTAACAAAAACAATGTAAATTTGTTCCTGAGAATTCTGTTGAAAACATAGTGTGCAAGTGAGATATCCTTAAATCAAAAAATCTAGCCTTAAATCATCAAAACATCTAGCCTTAAATTGTCATCGTGAAAAAAACAGGCACACATGCATAGTCAACAACATCAAAATGCAGATCGTAGTCAATGACAACGAAACACAGCCATCCAAACCCCAAACCCATTAACGAAAATAACCAAAAAAGACAAAATCCAGAGAGAGAGAAAGACACAAAAAGTGGAACCAAAAATTGAAACCAAACCATTACAGAGAGAGCGAGAAATAAAATTACATATGGTGAAACATTTTTAAGATGCTCACTATGTGTGTGTATGTATAGTTAAAAATATATGAGAGCGAGTTTTTATATATTTCTGGGAGTTTCATGTTGGTTCGCAAAAAGTTGGTGTTGCATCTTGACCTCTGCTAGCCTTTTCTTCTCATCTCCGGTGTCCCCCGTGATCCTGGCACAAATAGTTATCGACTGAGTCAAAGCCAAGCAAATACCGTATAATCAACCTACTATGGATTCTTTAGATATAACTTTCAAGGAAATGCTTACTGAAATTTATCAAGACTAACCTGGTCAAAAAATATTGGTTCCACATCAAACCAATTGTGCATTTCTGGGATCAAGCAATAATTCATAGTTGATGACCCTTCAAGATGTTTCAAAAATCCATGGGACTGGGGTCCAATTTCCAATCTCTGTGTTTAAACGAAATTGGAAAATACATAGAGATGGAGGTAAAATAAAAAATGTATCTTACTGCATGTATCACATACCTGAAAGGTTGAGTTATTGTCGTGACAACGTTTCGTCATCCAGCCAAGTATCGACGTACTGTTGTGGATTCCCCTATCGACGCACTGTTGTGGACCAATGCCCACGGCGACCACCTCTAACGCCTGACCCGACTCACTAATGCCAAATGCCTCTTCAGGGCTATTTTACAGAATGGGTTCATCTACATCTTCACGAACAGTATAGGTATGTGTATGCGAGTGAATTGGAATAGAGGAGAAAATTTTTGAAGTGAAAAAATAAAACTAAAATTCTTAGCCAGTAAACTGAGAAAGCCTGGACCAACACTACTCCTCAGGGCTGGGCATGGTACATAATCATGAAGAAGCTGCAAGCTGTTAAAAGGACCCTAAAAGTCTGGAATGCGAACTGTGTGGGCAACATCGCTAATAGAATCAAGGAAACTGAGGAAAAATTGGATACCATTGAAAGCCTTGAAACATCTAGCAAAGAGGATCTGGAAGCCTTGAAACATCAAAAGCCAAAATTGTAAGAGCTATATAAGAAAGAGGAGACCTTTTGGAGACAAAAATCAAGAGCAACCTGGTTCAAGCAGGGGGACAGAAATACCAATTTTTTTTAGGCTATGGCAAACAACAGATACAGACGAAATGGACTTTCTCAAGTGGTTTCCATGCTCCTCCTCATTCCTTGAATAAATCAAGATAACATTGATGAGTACCACCACGAAAGAATCTAAGTAGGGTTGGAAAACCCAATTTATTAGATGCATAAATACTACCGGAGCATTGGTGAGCCCAAAGGGCATAACCAAAAATTCAAAGTGCCATACCTTGTTTGAAAAGTTGTCTTAGGCACATCGCTATCCTTGATCTTCAATTGATGGTATCCCAATCTCAAGTCAATCTTTGAAAAGATGGTTGCTCTCTGAAACTGATCAAACAATTCATCAATTCTGGGCAAAGGATACTTGTTTCTCACTACCATCTTGTTCAATTGACGGTAGTTTATGCACTTTCTCATAGACCCATCTTTTATTGACAAACAACACAGGTGCACCCCAATTAGACATACTCGGTCATATAAACCATTGATCGAGAAATTCTATCAACTGAATCTTCAGTTCAAACAATTCGGTTGGATCCATTCTATATGGTGCAATCGAAATAGGACTCGCCTCCGGGACTAACTCGATAGTAAATTCTATCTCTCTATCAGGTTCGATTCCCGGCAACTCCTCTGGGAAAACATCCGCGAATTCTATAGCCATTGGAATATCCCCAATTTCCAACTCTTCTCTCTGGGTATCTAACACATATTCCAAATACCCTTGACAGCCTTTACCCAACAAGGTTCTAGCGTGAACGCTGGAGATGAGGCAATGTCTACCCACAAGTCTCTCACCATAGATTTTTATTTCCTCTAAACCCGCAGTCTTAAACACAACTTCTTTATTTAGGCAGTCAATGACCGCATGATGGGATGCTAAGAAGTCCATCCGCAAGATAACATCAAAATCAGCCATGGACAACGGTACCAAATCCACTAAGAGGGTTTTCCCATCGACCAAAAACTCACATTCCAGATAACAGGTGTTAACTACCACAGTATCACCACAGGTGTAGAAATGGACAAGGCATAAGGCAAAACCACAGAAGGCATATCTATTATACGACTGAATGTAACTGATATGAATGAATGAGTGGAACCTGAGTCAAGCAAGACTCTAGAATGATGACCAGTAATAAGAAATGTACTTGTCACCACGTCCGTAGATGCTTGGGACCCTGTTGAGTAACAACAAAAACTCTACCATGAATCACATTGCCAGCCACGTCTCTGGTCGCACTGCCTGGTGCACTGCCCACCGAGGACGTCACAGGACGTCATGCCATCAGACACTGAGGGGACTTGTGCCCGAATTCCCCATAAGAGAAATATCTAAACCCTTGAGTCATGTCATTTCTTCCAGGACAATCTTTAATCGAGTGATCATTTCTTCCATATCCAAAACACTGTTGATCCCTTTCGGTCCGGAAGCCACTGATTGAGAACCCATACTCTGATCATTTCTTCGTATACTCCAATTGCATTGAGACTTAGAACTTCCATGCCTATTTTGAAAAGTTGACTTAGTCTCACTGCCCCTCGGACCACCACCATGGTGGCCCTTCCAGACCATGAGTCTCCCATTCGGATCTTTTTAACATTCGTACGTTGCTCAAACATATCTTTCACAACCTTTCTGATCTGCCTATCTATATCAACAAGATCAGCATAATCCTTCTCTTTAAAGGAAGTCAATCGTGTAGCGATGTTAGGGTTCAAACCCACACATAAATGCTTACAATGCTTCGCATGTGTGTTTACCATATCTATCGCATAGCGAGACAAAGTGGAAAACTTTGCCTCATACTTAGACACATACATATTGCCTTGCCTCAAGTACAAGAAGGTATTCTATTGATCCATCCGATAGCTTTCCGGACAGTTCTGATCATTAAATCCTTTCAAAAACATCTCCCAAGTAATGACCCTAGGGACAATAGAAATCTCCCCAAGGTCTGTCGTCGTAAGTTGGCGACTATAGGCCTCTCACCAGGACAAGGCCTCACCTTTCAAATTAAAAGATGCTAAGTTCACTTTTTTCTCATTAGAAACTCCCATTGCTCCAAGGACTCTTCCAATACCTCAAAGTCAGGCTTCAGTCACCATAGGAGACACGATACCCTCAAATTTCGTAGAGTGAAGCCTGCGGAAACGTTCAATTAATCCAGTTCTTGGTCCTCAACCTCGTTGAGAAATCTGCCACTGCATAAAGGCCTCCTGGTTTTCCAGGAATTAAGCCATAGCAGCTTCAGCCCATCTGCATTGTTCACAAGAGGGGGATTTCCCGGTGCTGGAAGTTGGTTGACCTCCTTCTCACCCGGGCCGGTAAAAGCAGCATCTTCCACGTTATCCATAATGATAAACTCTTGTTTATGAGAAAATTCTTAAGATACAACAAGTGTATGCAATATGTATCACGTAACAAGCAATATACAAGAACTAAAAGCAACACGTAAGTATCCAACACCTTAGGATTCACTTGCCAAGCCATGTCCTATCACGGGTTACTAAAACCACCCCTACACACTATCTCCCATGCACAAGCTGATAATCTTTGAACTAACCTAGACTCGGTATTCTGACATATCATGCTTTTCCATTTAATTTTCCAAGACTTCCCATTTGAAAAATTGTTGATCAGGCGCTTTTAAAACCATATTTCCAAGTAGTTGCCTGGGTGTTAAAGTACACACATGATAATCCCAGAATATACACAACCACCCCCATCCTAAACTCTTACCTCAATATTTTTTTTTCAATCCTCAAACCACTCTAAGCCTAGAACCTATCAACCTAGAGCTATGATACCAAACTGTCAGGACCCGTTTTGGAATACGACATATAAAGCTCACCCAGTTATGAAATCCCAACTACCATCTCATCAAAGTGTACTAAAAATCCTCATAGATCACCCAACACAATATAAGTTAAACCCAAACAGCGAAAGAACTACACTAAAAATCACAACTCATAAATACTGATAAGATAGGGCAAGTACTAAGGCCCAACACAATAGTCCACCAAGGAAATATATCAAAATACAGTCACATCTCTCCATAAGTCTACAGATACAATCTCACTGACTACCCACTAGTACTACCAAAATAAAATGAAATAAAAGGATAGGGCTTCCCGATGGAGCGAAGGCTCCACTAACACGCAACATCTGATACCCGACCTGGCTAGAAGTGAACCCGCTAAGCATCCAAATCTGGATATAAATTGCAAAACCAAAAATAGCAAAGCATATCCAGGAATATATTAGATACAAGACAGTATATACAAAACCACATGTGAAGCACGTAACATAACACATAAACACATAAGGGTGAAGTTCCAATAGGGTGTCATACATTCCATATTCAATAATGTTTTCCTTTATCACATCTTAGGGTGTTATTTCCCTTAAGTTCATCATTCGTTTCCACTTTTATTAAGCGATGGTTAGACCTCAACGTATATGGTCACTCCAGTTGGGTCCTCGGACACAGTCCCATCTTGCAAGCACATCCGCATTACTAAGGACGAATCATTCAAGTCCATATTACCCCACACTTGGCCTCACGGCTTATCAACAAGCATGTTAGGGTTATTTCACATTAAGTTATTTACCGATTTTTAAACATATCCTTTCATTCCCAATGTTTATCATTCACGCTACTTGTGCATTTTTGTAAGTAACTCATAATAAATCATGGATGCCAACAAGTAACTCATGTAAGAAAATATAACATGCATTCACATTGATTTCCATGTGAGGGCTATCTAGCATATGTATAGCATGCGATATCATACAGAGAACAGACAAGATGGCACGTAGGGAAAGCAACCACATAACCACGTAGTTCACGTAAGGAATAACATTTACTAAAAAGCATCTAACATACTCACCGAGAGTGCGTGAGTGAGTGAGAATGCCTATTGTTGCCGCGCCGAAGGACCGGGCTCCTCTCATGTTCCAACTTATCTAGGTTAGAACCCAATATAATATAATTGAATTATAAACTAAAGATGTTGGTTGATTACGATTATCTTAGCTCACTAAGGTTCTTTAGACACTCCAAAACCTTAGACAAATACTCCCGAAGACTCCACGATCGAACCCCTGAACTTCCCAAAAACATCCCAAAATCCTACCAGAAAACTGAGGAGCGACCGGTCTCTCGCGGTATGGGGGACCAGTACCCGCCCTCTTGGGTACTCTACTGACCATCCGAGGACCGGTCCCCAATGGTACAAGGGGCCGGTACCCCCAACACAGATGACCCTACTAGTTTGCAGGCGCTGGTCTCCCGCGGTATGGGGGACCGGTACCCCCTGAACAGAAAGAAGTTCTGGGCAATTTTTCTCGAACCCCTCTTCTCCATCAACCTTCAAAACTCGATTTTTAGTACACAACTTCAAAAACATCACTCACCAATGACGTATACTAACTCATAGGACTAACATAATCTAATTTGGCGACCTATAAATACCTAGAACACACTAAATTGAAGGTTTCTCTCAAGAAACCTCTCTCACCCAAATTTTCAGATTTCTCCTCTGAATCCATCTATGGATTTTGAAAAAAAGGAAGAAAGACATGAAGAAGATGAAAAGGACATTGACGTACCTGATGTCTTGAGCTTGAATCTCCTCCATCCTTCTTCCTCCAAAGTCTAAAGTCTCTCTCTCTCTCTATAACGACCCGATTTTCCGTGATCCCTTTAAATTAAATTTGTCGATTTTTTTGGAGGGAATCTAACCCTTTCCCGTAACATTCCCAGCCCCCCTTCCCGTAAAAACCCTTCTTCCCCAAAACATGAAACCCCATCCCCCCGTAAACCTCAGCCACCGAGAGAGGGAGGAGAGGGAGTGCAGCAGCAGGAGGTGGCGCTGCTGAGGTGTAGCCGAGTGAGAGAGAGGGTGAGAGAGCGGCGACATAGGGAGGATAAGGCTGGTGGCGATTGGCGCGAAGAAGAGAGGGAGAGGAGGAGAAATGGGGTGGCACAGCATCTCGGCGCAGCGGTGGCTGGTGGCATCGGGCGGCGCATGTGGTTGCAGGTGATGGCGGCGTGGTGGCGCGGCGGGCCTGCGCGCGGGAGAGAGGGAAGAGAGAAGCAGCTGCTGGCAGCGCGCAGCAGCGACGTAGAGTATGGGCGGCGACATTGGTGGTTCAGGTATGGAGGGAGGCAGTTGTGATGGTGGCGACAGGCGGAGCTCCAGCGGCGGTGGTGGTTGGAGTCCAACAGCAAGACGGACAGCGCAGCGGTGGCGCGATGGTCGCGGTGGTGGTGCGTGGCTCGTGGTGCGTTGTGCCACTGCAGTCGCGGCTATTTTGGCAGTTCACATCAAAGGTATACTCGATGTATGTTTTTGTATGTATATCATAGTGTGTATTCGCGAGCGTATGTTTAGCTGTACTTGGTTGTGCGTGTAGGGGTCGCCCACAGTAATGGATGTTTGACCGTGCTGCTTTGTTGGCGGCGACGATAGTTTACCAGTGGGTAAAATCTCTGACTCCTACTAAGTATGTGTGTGTACATAGGATTTCTGTATTGTGTTGGAATTGAGCAGTGATATTGGGCTCGCTAGTTGTTTGATATAATGCCGCTAGAGATTTAAGCATACAAATATTCAATAAATTGTCCACGTTAGTCTTGGGTCGTGTCTTGAAAGAGTTGATACCGTTGGACTATTATAGGACTCGTTTGGTTGCATTGTAGGTCGTGTTGAGTCCGCATAATTATTGTAAGGTCCTTAAGGTATAGATGAACACCAAAGTATTGGTAAAATGCCCTCGATAAATATGGTAATAAAGTTAGATTTTTGGATTTTCACGAATGTGAGGTAATACCCTATCTTGGTTGTTTGATGGTGGCCTTTGATCGCGTCATAGTCGGGTGTG
>NMUG010003030.1:0-15258 GCA_002855965.1 Monotropa hypopitys
TTCAATTACTTAGATTTATCAACATTTTCCACTTAAGCTTCATAAAATGATCTTAACTTTAAAATCATATTAATTATGTTCATTTAACAATTAAAATATGTAGATTAATAGATGAATTGTATTCAAAATATGCAATATTTGATTATAGTCACCGGACATTAATTGACCCACTTTGTTGTTACCCTTAAAACCAAGACATCTTTAGGAAGTCCTTTAGACTAGGAAAACATATAGGAGTGAAAATCCACCATCCATTGTTAAACTTGAGACCATGAAATCTCTAGGAAGTTCTTTATGCCAGGAAAACCTATAGGATAACTAGGAAAGTCCACCCTTTGTTACCCTTGAAGTCCTTTAGTCTAGGAAAACCTATCGGAGCACCTGGAAATTCTACCACTTGTACGTGTTTGTAGGGCCAGGAAAGTCCAAGATTTCAAGTATGTATGCATTTTATGTCGCAATGCCCCAAAAGAACTACATTGGTCTGATCCCTACAATGAGGTGTGTAGACAACTCTGAGGAGAGCAACCAAATTTGATTGACATTTTATGCTTAGGATAGTACACTGAACCAACTGACTTGTCTCTTTATATTTTACATCACTCCATATTTTGACTCGATACTTGAGTTTTATCAAAGAGGTGAAACTGTAGACACCCTAATTTGGTACACCATATTACCTAAGATCGACCGATGAATCCTCGATGATGACAACAATGTTTGTGGCAGTATTAAAAGCAATTTGGAATGTTTGGAGATTTCTAGACAACAATTATCCCCCTTTCTAAACCTAGAACCTTACCCTAGAAAATAATGCTTCAACTTTATTGAGACTATCACCAGGGCTAAGAGTAATTTTGCCAGTGGAAAATATCTTGTTTCTGTATCAAGAAGAGTTTTATTGACGTAGTATATAACTTTTTTCTTGGCTTCCTCTTCCTTGATTAAAATTATGCTGACTGCGTGCTCATATACTGCAAGATGATACTGCAAGATAGATCTTGAGTACGTCTTCTGGTTTTAGCATGACAATCAATGGAGGGCTGGCCAGGTACTACTTTAGCTTTTGAAATGCCCTCTCACATTCTTCTGCCCAGGTGTAAGTTGCTTGCTTTTTCAGTAACTGCAAAAATGGTCTGCACCTACCTGATGATCTACTAATGAATCTATTCAGTGCGGCAACCATTCCCGTGAGCCTTTGCACCTCCTTAGTTCTTCTCAGACTTTGGAGATTTTGCAAGGCAACAATCTGGTCTGGGTTGGCTTAAATTCCTTTTCTAATCAGTAAGTGACCAAGAAACTTTTCTGAACTGATATCAAAAGCACATTTTGAAGCATTTAGTTTCAATTTGAAATTTCTAAGTACCTCAAATGCTTGATGTAGATCTGCCAAGTGTGATTCTGATTCTTTGGATTTGATCACCATATCATCAATGTAGACTTCCAAGTTCTTTCCAATCATTTTTTAATCATCTTTGTGGCCAACCCTTGATAAGTTGCTGCATCATTCCTCAAGCCGAATGGCATGACTTTGTACCAAAAAAAGACCCTTTGGAGTAATAAAGAAGTCTTCTCTTGATCTGGCTCGTACATAGCTATCTGATGATATCCTCTATAAGCATCAAGAAAGCTCATTCTCTTGAATCCAGCTATTGCATCCACCAACTAATATATCTTCGGCAAATGAAAACTGTCCTTTGGACAAGCCTTGTTCAAATCTGTGAAGTCTACACAGACTCTCCATTTTTCATTCTTTTTTTACCATAACCATATTTGCCAGCCAATCAAAATGACACACCTCTCGAATTTCTCCTGCCTTCAACAAATTATCCACTTCCTCAATCACTACTTTTGTATGTTGCACTGCTAATCTCCTTCTTTTCTATATGACTAGCTTGTAGCTCGGATTAACATTCAAACGATGGAAGATGACCTCTAGATCTATGTCTGGCATTTCTTGAGGTGTCCATACAAATACATCAATGTGATCCAATAGAACTTGGACCAAATCTTTTCATCTTTTTCTGGAAACTCTTCCCCAATCAGAAAATAATATTCCTCATTAGTTGGGTGAGCAGGAACTTTCTTTAACTTTTCCAACACTCTATCCTCCAAATTCTTCCCAACATCCTCCAGAGTTGGCTGATCTTGCACTTCAATCAACTTCACTTGCTCCACTCGTTGCTTTGTCTTCAAGGATGCCACAAAGCAATTCTTGGTTGTTGCCTGATTTTTTCTTATGCACTCAATTCCCTTGGGACCAGGAAATTTAAGTACTTGATGATAGGTGGATGGAATTGCTCCCATTCTGTGCATCCAAGTATGGCCAACAATTGCATTATATACTAAAGGGACACCTAAAAGAAAAAATTCGGTGTTCAATGTTACCCTTCCAGTGCGGATTGGCAGGACTACCAATCCAAGAGGCCATACCTGCTCTACACTAAATGCAATGAGAGAAATTTTGGCTTCTTGTAGATTCTCCCCCGTCAGACTTATCTTCTTGAATGCATCGTAATAAAGAATTTCAGTTGAACTGTCCTGATCAACCAAAATCCTCTTTGTATCATATCTAACAATTTTCAAGGTTATGATCAGAGCATTGTTGTGAGGCACCTGCACTCCAACTAGATCTTCCACCGAAAATGAAATCTTCTCGAATTCCCCATCCCTTGCACATTTTTGCCCGAGCTGAAGAACGTGGTGAGAATGTCCTTCACTCCTTTGTGTGCGGGCATAATTTTCATAAACTGGTTCCACCATGCCATGACTGACATAAATAGTTCCAATTGGTGCCAAGAATCTTTCTTCTGTTGAACCCTCTCTCTACGGCTGCTCCTGGCAAGGATCTTATATTCCTGCAAGGTATTTCTTGAAATGCCCTGCAGCCACCAAATCTTCCAAAACTTTTTATACGTGTTGCAGTCTTCAGTCATATCGCCGAATTTCCAATGGAAACTGCAGCGATGGCCTGTTGTTTCCAACTCTGCTTGATTTTCTCCTTCCTTCTTCGTCCATCTCCATAATGGCTCATCCTTCATCAGCCAGATCATCCGCTAGATTGGAATGTTGAAATTAGTCCGAATAGCCCTGTAAGTTTGGGGCCCTGGCCTGGGTGTTTTTCGTACTGGGTACAACACTTGTTCTTTTTATTCTTTCGTCTCTGAAGGTGGTGGTGGTAATTGCTTCCTTTTCTGCTTCGGATTTTGACTAACAGTGTTGGCCTTGTGGGTTTTGTGACCATATCGCTCTGTCTCCCAAGAAATTTCATTCTCTACCTTTGCATGCTGCTCCACTCTATCCATCAGCTCAATCATCGTCTCCACTTGATTCATTGTGACAGACTCGACCAATTTTTCCTACACGGATAGCCCAACTTGAAGGTTGCAACTACATTGTAACATCCCAAACCAAAATCACCTTAATTAAAGGAATTAAATAACTGCACTTGCTGAAATTTCCCAAAATACTTATTAATCACAAATTCCACAAGTCATAAATGCTAACTAACCATACCAAAACTTAAGTTATTTTCTCCAAATTACAAGAACAAACCAAAACTCCAAGGAAAATAATATCAAAGAGGAAGACTAACCAATAATCCACCAATACATCATAAGGGGAGACAAACTCCCAACTAATAGTACCAACAACAAAGAGTAAAAATAATTACAACTCAAGGACTAGAAATAAGACTAGTCTCACAAAACTACCTACCAACTCCACTACTAGTTCCCAATAAGCTAATACTCTCAACTCCAAGTAACTATAGTGGACCCAAACAAACCTCCTCCAAATTTAGATTTCCAAGCAAAGAAAAGAAAGACAATATAAGGAAATCCAAGAGTATGTTATATATGAACAGTTATACATATGACTAACAATACACCAATAATAGAATAGAAGGCTAAAGTACAACTATTCCCAACAGATAAATATGTCAACAACACAATTGATAAATGGCCTCCTAAAGGCCCAACACCGCAAAAAGGACATATATGATAAATAAAAGCATCAACTCTATGGACTCAAAGGATATGACACCTTCAACGTGAAACTACCAAAGTAAGGCATGATTCAACAATTCTTCTTCTTTTACTTCTCTAATTACAACGTGACTTATTAAGTCAAATTCCCAATTCCAAATGTGAAGATTTATCATTCTAGATTACAATCACCTTATCTTGTTTAACCCCTTTCTAGTCATGCTTTAGAGCCACACATAATGTATGCATCCCAAAATGCATATAACCTCACCCTTGCAACTAACACTTTCTTTTAGACACAACATTTTACCCTTTTCATGCATACTAATATGTATGTGCGAATACAATTCTAAACAATGCCTACACAATCCAATACACATTCAATGGCCCTTACGGGGCTAATCCACACTTTTTTGCATATGCAACAAGCACCATTCACGTACTATTAATCTTCTCTTTTTTCCGTCTATATTTCCATCACGTTCGTATTGTTCCACATTCACATGCATTATCATAATTCCACACCTTTACACCTCAATACATGCATAATTTCACCATAATGACATAATTGCCCAATTCCATGCATATAATGAAACTTGGCCCATCCTTAGAAATAGTTTGGCATTTAGCCCAACTCTTTTAAAATAATGGTGATACGCCCAGCTCTTTATAACACCATGGCATTAAGCCGAGCTCTTTAAAAATAAATGGTGATACGCCCAACTCTGCGAGTACACACTTACTCGACTTCATAAAACATTTTCCAATCTCGTGTGGCTCACCATATATTAATCCATGCATATTATACTTGTGCAACCAACATAACCAATGCATCTTTAATTCATAACCAAGTCAACAATATTCATGCATTTCATTATGCAAAACCATGCACCAACTACGGAGATGACCATACTATATATTCGATGCCATACACGTGCATCAATGTCATAATCTACCCCAAGGATTGGCACACAATCATAAACCTCATTAATTAAGATTCACAATGATTTCCTTACGTAACACCCTTAATATATACACAAAACACATAATTCTTCTTGAATTTTTTAAGTTCCATAACGAGACTACCATGCATAATTATTAATATTCCATTCGTTTCCCCTAGTAATACATCTAGGTTCGCATATATATATATATAACACCAGAAATGACGCCGACGCTATCTCCTCGGAATTATTAGAAGCTCTGCTCCAAAACCACTTGTACAAATTACAATAACACAATTGGTACCTCAATAACGCATAAGGGAATTGTAATTAATTAGGTCCAACACACTACCACACAACCCAAACCCACTACTCCACACTCATACGCATTCACGAATGTCGACATTGGCGAATCACATGACATTAATAGACTTCTCACTTCACCAATTAAATTTCTAGGCACAACCATAATCACGGATCACAACTACCCACGAATCGAACACCCACAAGTATTGCCTTCTAAATCCATAATACTACGCAACCATACAACCCGATACGTTCGCGATACGACAACCACAAGAGTAATACCCACCACTGAGACTGGGCAAACACACCCAAATCGACATATCACTATAGGATATACAAACTCCTATATCTTAAATCTCAAACACTAACAATCCACTATCCACATATAAACCAAGACTCTCAATATCATCTAATACGCATGCACCACAACGATTTCCCCATCCATGACCCATTTACACAAGATCTAGAAAATACCTAATGATAAAAATACGAAATCGAAGAAAACATACCGAATAGGACGAATTCTATGCTCCAAGGATTCCAAATCCGGTCTCGAATCGTCTCTGGGACTTCGTATCGCCGAGAAATCACCCAGTCTCTCTGTTCTTCCCTCTCCAACTATCTCTAAAATGGAAAGTGTAAAATGGGAGCCAAATGAGCCTCCCAAATCCTAACACACGTATATGTGTGTTATAAAATAAATTGAGGCTGAAAAGACAAGTTTATCATTCATTTTCCCACACACACAGCGATCTTCATCTGGACGAGCCTTTCCCTCGTCTGGACGAGCCCGTCATCCAGACGGCTGAGACCCATGGTCCAGAAGACCATGCCTGAAACCTTCGGCCATATCTCTGGTCCCTCGTATAGACGAGAGCAACCCATGGTCCGGATGAGCCCACCTGAAATTCTTCCAAATTTCTCCAAATTGCTTTCTCACCTTCCAAACTTAAACCCAAACACTTCCCCATCAACCTCGACACCAAGAAACATTTAAGACACCCCATAGGCACTCCTAAGCTACATACGAGGATTAAACACCAACCTCGAATCACCTTGACTAATTTTATCAACTACCACAATTAAGTTTGGACTTCACACACCGACACATCTCGTACAATGGTTCTACCCTCTAGGTACTCGAGACTCCATAAAAACGATTCTTATCCTTCCCGAGTCTCACCAATGATTTCCAATCAATCCTCACTTTAGGGTCATCCACACTAATTCTAACCTCGAGAGTCCTAATATCACACTTGGTGACTGCCACATCAATACGGTTTCCGATGATCATGAAAATCTAATGAAGCCACGACTCCCTACACCACATATTCAATACTCGCAAGAATGCCATGCCCGACACGATGCCCCTATACTCAACAATCCTCTTCGTGCATGTTAATAACACTAAACATGCCACCATCATAATTTCATACTTATTAATTTACCTCAAAAATCCATTTAACCGGATCTAATAGGAACGTGTGTTACAACTTTGTGAGGCCCCGACCCGATAAAATAGACCAAAAATTTATTTAAATTATCGTCCCCATATTTTTAATAATTTTTGAGAAATTATTAGAATTTATTTGAGGTATAAAAAAATAAAGTTTGGAGTTAAAATGGTTAAGGTAGAGAAGTAAGGGGCCCAATTAAAGGCAGTCCGACAGCCCAAGTAGTACCCATCCGGAGCCTAGCAGGCCGGCCTAGCCCATCCGGACCTTCAAACCAGCCCAGCCCAGATCCGAGCACCCCAGTGGCTGCGCGACAGCTCTGCCGAGCTGTAGGGACAGGTCCCATTCGGACTGACCCACCGCCTGACACGGATGGGACAACTCAGTTGAAGGTTGCAGATTGACAGGTCAGGAGCTCAGACCTGACCCAGATTAGACAAATCCTTGACTTTTTCGGCTGAACTAAGGAAAGGCCTAATCAGCCATAAATGCTCCCAACTACCCCCAACCCCTCCAGATTCCTATAAAAGCAGTCATTGTGGAGCATTCAAACCCCACCAAACCACTTCGTGCATCCAAATTCTAGAGAGAGAAGCCCTGATCTCCGGACACTTAGTGATCGTCAGATCTCCCCCAAACCCCCCAACATCTTGTCCGACCAATCCACACCTCTCCAGTAAGTTTCTCAGAGCCTTCGGACAGCCTTGTTCCCACCTCTGCCGAACCATCATTTCCCGACAGCTCCCAGCTTGGCAAAAGCACTTGCCAGACCAGGAGCCTTCTTCAGGTATTTCATAATTCCTTCGGTAAAACAAGACTTATCACTCTCTTTAGCTCGGCAGGTCCATTAAGGACTTAGCCGCACTACCATTAGCTCGGCAGACCTCCGTAGGCACTGCCGGAGCACCCCTGCCTTAGCTTTCCAGTGCGTCACTTAGCCAAATGGTCCGAAATAATCCTTGAACCCTCCGATTGACCTCTGTTCAGCTCGGCAGTCAGACTCGGACCATCCCAGAAACACCTCAGACCTTCCCAGGTCACCTGCCGACCTCCCACTTGCCGGAGCATTTCTGCTTGACAGAAGGGACTGTCCGCCATATCTCAACTTAGTTTCTTCAGCTTGGCTACATGCTTAGTTGTTCGGACAAATAGTCCTTTGACCTTGTAATCACGATATCAAGCCTTTCGACCAGTCAGAATGACCTATGCAATGTTTCCCGAGCTGCCAGTTCAGCAGTATCCTTGTTGGTTGCTCAATAGAGACAACCCATTCTCCAAGCTCCGGCCGTTTTATGCTCGACTGAGCTCTGGACTGAACATAGGAACACTCAGAAGCCTTCATATCATCATTTCGACTAAACATTAACCTGAATCACTTAGTCCCCGCACTGTCTTAGTTCGGCAGCCTTATTGGCCATTCGGCAGATTGGCTGCTCGGCCAGCCCTTATCTTGGCAGAAGCCTTTAAGCCCGGAAGACTGTCAGCTCGGCATTCTTAGCTTGGCACCCCTGACAGCCCGACAGCTCTCTGCTCGGCTATTCGGCAAAGTCTTAGAAATAATACCTAAGTGATCTTTTTAGCTCAGCAATAGGACCCTTCGGTCCAGAATACCTCCGAACCAATTTAAGTCGGTGAGTCTTAAACACCAATCCAGTCGGCCACTATTCTCCAAGCAGAAGGCCTTCAGCAAGGAGCTCAGTTAGCCGACCAGTGGTAGTGCGACCAAGACTAGTCCGGCAGCTCAGCTCGGCAGAACAGTAGCTTAGCTCGGTAGAAAGCTTAGAATGATATATTGAATTATTTTGGAAGACTTGAGGTGATTAGAAGTTGAAGAAAGAATCACACCAAGAAAAGGTGAATCTCTATATACCCTTGTTACTCGTACAAATTCATAACATGCTAGACATTTTCAAATGTACGCTGTATGCTAGTAAGCATCTCACCTTATTATGTTCATCTCTCTTGAAAAAAAAATAGCATGTATACCTTTTATTACCATAGATTGGCAAAATAGGAAAAAATATTTTATGATTGAACGACATGAAGAGTGACATGGTTGCTCGCCACCGGGGGCGGGATCTGAAACCGGTGAGGAAAGGGGTAATAAGGGATAATGAACCAGGTGGTCATAGTGATATCACACAATGCAATCTATTGGTGTCGCTCCTTAAACTGACTGGTACCGTGAAAAGCAACATGATAAGATCATGTCGGAAAATCCGAAATGAAAACAAACATGCAAACAAAAGTAAGCTATGCGCTGAAGGACGTCGAGAAAGTCATAGGCTTGACTTGGAAATCATATACAGTTACAGTTTTTGGGCTAGTAAGCCTCCCATTTATTATGTTGAAAATGAGAAGAGAAAGAGCTTTTATGATGATATTGTTGTCCATGGAAACTTGTAACCTTGGTATATTCTGATTCACTCTAGCTTTATGCTTATGCATTTTCAACCCTTTTTAGGTACCAATGAGGATTAGCTTGGAGCACCATCTTTTATTATACTTTTGATGTATCTCTCTCTATTCTGATGTAGAGGCAGTTTATGAGCCTCCCTTTTGTATCGTCTCCAAAATATTTATGGAAATTCCATTATGCACACTGGGTTTGTTCAAACGCTTTCGCTATCCTTATGTTATGAAATCCATAAACTCATTGTTAGTAGGCCTTTACGAGCTTGCTCGTTGGCCGGTCATGGACCTTTTAGGGTTGGGTCATGACAACACTGGTATCAGAGTACGAGTTTTCGGATTTCGAGCAAACATAGAAATAGGATCGAGGCACTCACTATGATAGAGATATCTGTTAATACTTGGAGATGGACTTATCTATATCTATGTGTATATGTTTTAGCTATGTCTAGCAGTGGCAGCGATTACGCTAGCAGTGACTTCTCTAGCAGTGATTCAGAAGACAATCACAAGATAGTACCACCTCTAGAAATACCGGAAGAGGACGAAGAAATCTTCATAGTAAGCGAGGATGTCCAAGAACGAGCACATGCTGATTCAGTAACAATTACTTCAGCCCTCATATCCCAAGTCGCGGTAAGATTCGAGGATAATACGGAGGGAGAAGTACGAACTATGATGAACTACCACCTACGATTGTTGGAGTGCACCTGCGTGGTGGCTAGAAGGTCTATCCAACACTGGGAATTCGAATACCTCATGGAAGGAGCGAGGAATCTCATTATAAACGGTAATAACGATGAAGTCCCACCAGAAAATGAAGAAGCAGTCGAGGAGGAGGAAGAACCTATGGAATGGCACGACCAAGGCTGGGATCTCAATTTCAAGAATAATCCTGAGGATGACCCCGAGGAAGACCCAAGTGAAAATGAAGAGGAAGAAGACGAGGAAGACATCGACATAAACCGCGAAGAATGGGTTTACCCGCCTTATGAGTGGTCCAGTGATGACGAGTAGTATCATGTTATTTTAGAATTTTTTGACGTATTTTGTAGTGTGCCCCGAACACACTTAAAACTTCAGCCTATCTACTTATGTTAACCATTATGAATTTATCAGACTCTTTTCCTAGTTCTAACTGCAATTTCCTTCGCAAACAGAATGGTGAACACGAGAGCTAACGGAAACGGTCAAGATCGCGATGAGATCGGCGAGCTGTGTCAGATAATAAGAATGTTGGTTGGAACAGTCCAAGCCCAACAAGAAGCTATCAACTGGATCCAGAATCAAGAGCCAGTAGTCGAACCACCGCCAGTCAACCAAGAAGAAGAGGTCATTCACCCCGACCGTCCAATGGCGAACATGATAGTGGTCAAAGAGTTTCTAAAGCTGAAGCCCCCAACGTTCAAAAGAGGTATGGACCCTGCTCGAGCCAGCGAGTGGATCGTAGAAATAGAATAGAATTTCCGACTACTCCAATGCTCAGAGCGGATCATATCTGCTGGCAGGAGAAGCCAATTGCTGGTGGAACTTGAGGAGCGTGTCGGAGCCCGACATGAGCTGGGGAAGAATCGTGGATATTTTCAAGGAGAAATTCGCACCTCGCACCATGCTAAATGCTAAGCACATGGAATTTAAGAACTTAAAGCAAAGAGGAGCCACCTCGGTAGCCGAATATAAAGCAGAGTTTACCAATCTTGCTGAATATGCCCCGTACCTGATTGCCACCGACGAATTGAAAGCCCGACGTTTTGAAGACAGTCTGAAACCTGAAATTCGAAAAGTTGTTCGCCCTCTCCTGCTGCCATCTTATGCTGACGTACTTGATAGAGCAATCCTAGTGGAACAAGATGTGGACGAGTCCCGGTGTTATCAAGAAAGAAAGAGGCAAAATCAAAATCAAGGAGGGACCAGTCACCTCAAAAGCCGAACTTTGGAAGGAATCAAGGAGGGAGAAATGAAGAAAGAAGACCAATACCCCCATGTCCAAAATGTGGAAAGCTACATCTGGGAGAATGCCGTCAACACACCCCCAATGCCTATTATGGATGCGGCCAAGAAGAACACTTCAAGAGAGACTGTCCGAAGCTAACCGGAGCCAACACCGTACCTATTGGAGTCCCCAGGAATCATTCCAACAACCAAGGAGCCCACAACAACAACCAGAGGTAGGGAAGATCTTTTGCGCTTGTTCCTGGAGATCTCCGTAATAAAGAAGGAGTTGTGGCAGGTAGAATCCTCATTTGCAATATTCCTACTTATGTCTTGTTTGACTCAGGATCCACACACTCGTTTATTTTAAAATTGCATTCGGAGAACATTTCCCAGAAACCTGAACCCTTAGGGTACGATCTGTGTGTAGCTCAACCTATGAGTAAAGGTGTCCTATGCTCTACGATCCTTAGGGATTGAGAGTCTTCCATGAATGTAGCCTTATCATCTATAGACCTTATTCCTCTAGCCATAGCACACTTCGACGTTATTATTGGAATGGACTAGTTGTCCAAGTCCAACGCCAAGATCGACTGCGCTGGAAAGTCTATCACCTTTGTTGAATCCAAAGGTGGGGAGTCTGAACTCAAGGGAGAAGGAGTTGTCTCGCCTCCATGTTTCGTATCAGTCGCCAAAGCCCATCGTCTTCTACGGAAAGGATGCCAAGGGTATCTCTGTAGCATCACCTCAACCAAAATGAAGAGCGCCTCTAAGGAAGACATCTCAGTAGTACATGACTATCTTGAAGTAATTCCAGAAGAATTACCAGGAATGCCCGTTGATCGAGAGATGGAATTCTCCATCGACTTTATGCCAGCAATGCAACCAAATTCCAAAACCCCATATCGCATGGCGCCAGAAGAACTAAAGGAATTAAAGACTCAACTGCAAGAATTAATCGAGAAGAACTTCATCCGACCTAGCTCATCACCCTGGAGAGCACCGGTTCTATTTGTTAAAAAGAAGCAGCAGTGGTCTTCGCACTCAAGATATGGCGTCATTACCTGTACGGAGTTACTTGCGACGTCTTCACCGACCACAAAAGACTGAAGTATGTATTCACTCAGAAGGAGCTGAACCTAAGACAACGAAGATGGCTCGAGCTTATGAATGATTACGACCTTAGCATTCAGTACCATCCAGGAAAAGCTAACGTTGTAGCCGACGCCCTCAGCCAGAGAGAAGACCACCCTTACTCAGCACATCTTACAACAATCATTGCATAACCTTCCATCGTAGAAGAAATCAAGATCCTCCAAGCAAACGACCCAAAATTGCAGAAAATTTGGAAAGTGCCAAGGATCAACCAGAAACCGTGTTCACTGTGCGAGAAGATCTCCTCAAATTCCGAAACCGAATATGCATGCCCAACCAAGAAGAAATCAAACAGAAGATCATGAACGAAGCCCACAAGTCAAAGTTCGCCATTCACCCCGGATGAGCAAAGATGTACCAAGACCTCAAGAAGTCATTCTGGTGGATAGGAATGAAGCAGGACATAGCCAACTACATCGATCGATGCCTCGAATGTCAGCAAGTCATATCACTACGTCAGAAGCCAGCAGGACTACTTCAACCTCTATCAATCTCTAAGTGGAAGTGGGAAGATATCACCATGGACTACGTCGTAGAATTCCCTCGAACCATCAAGGGCAATAATGCAATATGGGTTATAGTCGATCGTCTGACCAAGTCAACTCATTTCATTCCGATAAAGAACACATATTCGATGGACCAAATGGCAGCAACCTATCTACGAGAGATCATTCGACTACACGGTATGCCTGTTTCAATCACATCCGATAGAGACCCCCGATTCGTGTCTAGGTTCTGGAAGTCGCTTCTGAAAGCAATGAGGACAGAACTTAACTTCAACACCGCCTTGCACCCTCAAACAGACGACCAATTAGAAAGGACGATTCAGACCGTAGAAGACCTTCTACGAGCATGCACTTTGGAATTCCAGGGAAGCTGGGAAGAGCACCTACCATTGGTTTCACTTACAACAATAGCTACCAAGCAAGTATCCAGATGTCACCATTCGAATCATTGTACGGTAGGAAGTGCAGATCGCCAGCATGTTGGACAAAAGTTGGAGAAGAAGCACCCACAGGACCATAAATTGTGCAAGAAACAACCAAGAAGATCAAACTCATTCAAGACAAGATGGAGATAGCCCAAGATCGCCAGAAGAGCTACGCATATGCACGACTGATTAGCTGTAAATATGGTAACATATTTGAGCTAATTCCAATCCTTTTATTATGAACATTTGATGTAACTTGATAGTTTACGAGATATTTTACGCTTGCTCTTAGTTCATGTGATTACAGGAATACAAGTATAAAGGGTACGAATTGATGACAAAATGCACCAACATCTTATGGAGTGTTCCCCTTGTCATTGCTGATCTTTACTGGTGGAGTTGAAGCCAAAACCATCTTCGCAACCTTGATGACTTCCTTCCTCCAAGCTTACTGCTGAAATCCAGACTTCTTGCACCGGTGCATATCAGTCCTGCACCGGTGCAACATTGAGCAGAATCCAACAGACAGAGTTTGCACCGGTGCATATCAGTCCTGCACCGGTGCAGAGTGTTGCAGAAACAAAGATCCAGAGTTTGCATCGATGCACACAATACATGCACCGATGCAACTGTATTCAAATCTCTGCAGTGGCAAATTACCAGAGTTTGCACCGGTGCACAAAACCCCTGCACCGATGCAGGGAAGGCAAGAATTCCAACAGAAACATTGTACCAGGGTTTGCACCGGTGCACCAAGACCCCTGCACCGATGCACGTATTCACTGATGCTAACCCAGAGTACTTTGCATCGGTGCAGCATCACCTTGCACCGGTGCAGACAGCCAGCAGACAGAATTTTCTGACAGCTTTGTGCTTTGTGTCATTGCTTCCCAATGCAATGTGTGCACGATTTTACTTGGTATTGGTCCATATTGGAGGCAAAGTAGGGGAATATTCTGATTGTATTATGTGGGAATGAAGGACAAGGGGGCTAGTTAGTCTTGGGATTTTTTTTGGACACTCTCTCTCTCTACCTTAGCTCTCTCTCTCTCTCTCTCTCTAGTTCATGCTTGTGACAGATTTTCTTGGCTTGAAGAGGAGGATAGTCTCTGCAGATTTCTTTTGTGTTTGCTCCTAGTTCTTAAGTTTGTATCTTGTAAGGCTACAAGTAAGTTAATGCATTTATCTTTAATTTCATTTCTAGCTTTGTTCTTAATGGCTTCCTATTTTCCCTTGTGTGATTTTCCTCTTCCTACTATCATGTGTGAGTAGTTTTAGGGGAAGGCCATGGCCATGGAGGCCATGGCTCTAGGTTCTTCTAGTGTTCTTCCTTGCTAGGCCATACCTTAGGTTGTGGTTGCACATGGTTCTCCTATTTTCGGCTAAGTCTTTGTAATGTTAACATCTTGATTAGTTGTAGACAAATTCTTGTCACAACTAATGCTTTATGCTATGTCTTGCATTAGACTTAGTACAATGCCATGTGAGAAAAATATGCAACCCACCTCTAAGTTTAGTCTATGGATATTTCACTACGAATCCTAGAGTTGTGGAGGCCATAGTCATGACCACTCCCATTTTCCATTAGATAACTTTCTTCGTTCTTGCAAATTAGTATTAAAGAGCCAACAAATATCCCATTTTGGTTGGTGTTCTAGTGCCACTTAATTCAAAAAGCCAAAAAGAAACATTGTGCGATTAAAATTCCCCAAAGCTCCTCGTGGATTCGATCTCGGTACTCCGAGTTAAATTGCTACACGCATTGCCCTACGCTTCGGGTTTAACTCTTTGTGATACACATTGGGTGCGTAAGCATTTTTGGCGCCGTTGCCGGGGAGCTTAGGCGCACCTTTTAATCGCAATTGAACTTGTCTTGGGCGGAGGACACTAGTGGATGTACGGGTACACCCGTGACAATACACGTCGACTTGTGCGTAATCCTACTCCTCCACCCGAGAACATGGATGAGGATCCCGAAGGAGTGAACGTACCTGAAAGGGTAAACGAAGCCACCATGAGGGATTTTCTCAATCCCAATCGAGTGACTCCACTTTCATGCATCATTAAACCACAGGGTAATGCGAATAATATTTTCACTGTCAAGCCCCCACACCTCCAAATGATTCCCCATTTTCATG